>JAHZNA010004203.1:0-11661 GCA_027743935.1 Sinodicranocentrus sp. ZH6
TACATGAAATGTGGATCATCATGAATGCATCAATAATTACTTCGGAATAGGTCGTCCCCAGATTACACTTCCACTTCCACTGTGGGTATGTTTATAGATGTAATACGTGAAGTACATACGAGTAGGTACTGTAGGTGATATAGTGATGTTGGTGATTGCCTGCCACTTGGTCAGTGTGTACACACACAGTACATATATGTATACCTTCTTAATCAGGCGATGTACTCTTGTTCCTTGTAGGGATACACAAAGTGTGAAACTTTTTTATTTTATACCTATATACCTACTACTTTCATACTGCTCAAATCCACACGGATGATTTCCAACACAGCCACCTTGCTCCATGAGTATTAAAAAATGCTGTACAGTTCCATGTAAAAATCTAGTAGATTTCCTCGGTCCAAACCATATGTCCGTAGTGCATAGCATGTATAGTATTGCAATCTTTCAAGCCCATACTATCACGTTAGTTATATAACATAGAATAAATAAAGCTGAGAGCTGCCTTGCTCAAGGTAACATCCAATGTTTTCCCTCATTCTCCACACCAGTTGAATAGGATATTTTACTCTGAAATCTTACTTTGCCAGGGAGAAAAGTGGCCAGAAAGAAGGGGGAGTTTGAGCAAAGGTTTATCCGGAAGTCACACATGGTCCATAAGAAATTACCTTTCCCTCCCTCCTTTGTGCCCTCCTACAGAGAAAATTCGTCCAATCTCTGAAGCGGGGGTCGAATTTCGGTATCTGCCTTCACGTTACAGGAGTCTTCATGAAAAAAGTACACAAGACAATAGGATCGTAATGAGATCTTTTGTGCAATGTTATGTCGCTCTGAGGGCAACTATAAGGAGCCAGTCGTTCAAAACATGCTTTGGGAAAGTATAGAATAGAACTATGTCATTCATAGTCGTGTTAATATTATCAGGCTTAGCTTATTTAAAATATATGGTCAACTCACAGAGAGAAATTAAAGTTGGTAGGTGGGTAAATGCGAGCTTAGAGTCATTTGAAGAGATACGTATTTGATTTTCTCTTATATTTTGTACAAAAGCTCTGCTCTGTTGGGTTGCTGTCGTGTGAAGAAAAATGTGTTTATGTTTCTGGTCTGTGCTGTGACTGTGATGATGATGACTGAATTCAGTGGATTTTATCCTTTATTTTTGTGCCGGAGGTGTACATAAAGGACTAGGAATAATAGGTAAACAAGTGATTGTACGTAAGTTTAAAGGACAACGAATGGATGATGATATTCATATCACTTTTGTTACTATAATACGTACGTGTGGAATTTTTGAAGGATATCCTTCACTGTTATAATTCTCATTCGGTTTTTCCCATACAGATATAGAAAATATTTATCGGACTTTTAAATATTACCCTACATATGGAATGTAGTCATTACGCTATATACAGATCTAACAGGTCATTAGGTGAGACATTTTTACTATTGACAATGGCTACGACCGATCACCATCTGTATCATCATATACCTCAAAGTCCTTCTGCTTTCACCAATGCTGCATCCACTATTTGTATCACGACTAGAGTATTAAGCAAGATTGATTTATTGGTTTTAGCTTATATAAAATGGCAATCACTGGTATAAGCTTTAATGTTAATTGTGTTATTGTTTTTAATTTGTAGAGTTCGCTCAAAAGGATTTTCACTCTTCTTCGACATTTTCTACTCTTGGATTGGGGACATGGTTAATTAAACAGAGATTCCAAGGATGATCCTCTGTGGGTGTCAAGTTTGAGCTGGGTCAAAAAAGTTGGATTTGGAAAGACAGAATACAGGTAAATTAGCTGTATTGCATTTGGTATTATTGGCAAGGTTTGACAATCTTGCAAAAGTCTTCTTTGCCTCGAGAAAGTATAGAGTATAGGGACGATTGATTCTTCCCATGATTTGCACAGACAATACAATTAGCAAGAGATTGCATTTGTTGGGTTTATGTCATGTACAGTGTTTGAGTAAGTAATGTTGAATGTGGTGAATGTGTTCGTAAATCGTAAACATACATACCACATAAACAATGCAAATGATAAATGTATGAAACAGCATTTTTCGGAGCATATTTTTGTGATTACAACAAAGCAGAAATTGAAAGGGAAAACTGTTTTAAATACCTCATTTACAATTTGCGACAAGACAGCGTGAATGTAAGTTAGCAAATTGGCTGAAATGTACGATTCTAATTATTGTAACGAAGAGGAGCCACCGCGGTGCACCGCCACCACCTATCCACAAATCCGTAGTCACAAAAATTTCGCAGTTTAATTATCACCTGCCACATCACATCGCTGCACTAAGGATGAAGGACCATGTGCAATTTGTAGACTTCTATATTTTAATAAAAAGCTAGAACGAGTAGATAACGTCGATGAAACATATGCTTACATGCAATAGCAGCTTTTTCATTAGGTCACCGACAAGTTAATTTTAGAATGACAAGGATGAGTGGATAATAATATTCCTCAAAAAGTTTAATAGATAGATGTAGACTGCGGATGGATCGATGGATGGTACTTATCTATTTTTTTTAATCAAAGACATGAAATCAGATAATACGATGATCCTGAAGTGGAGTGGAAGCGATTTTGACGAAGCCGAAACCGCACAATTAAAATCAGATGCACATTTCAAATTTTTGAAGAGTTAAAACCAATTTAACGCACGTGAACTGCTTCACAAAAGTAAAGTTAAAGGCAAAATTTAGTTCTAGACAAATATAATTTAGTATAATCCATATCCCATTATGAAAAGGGTTATTATCGTACCCTCGCTCATACTTTATGACAATATGTATGTTAATGTCTGCATCATGAGCATGCATTTTAAAACTAGGCAATTTGATAATGGCTGTTGAAAATATTATGGTAGTACAACGTCTAAAATCATTATTTGGGAAATGGAGGTCAAGAGGGATAATATATATCCGTAATAACGTCGTTAGTTCTAGAATAGTTGTTTTAGACAGCTCATCGAACAGCCAAATAAATAAGCTCTGAAAATGATTGACTGACATAACCATATCAAACTACAATCAGTGCGGTTCATATTTAGTCGCAGTAATCCATCAATATGCGCCCTGTGAAAAAGCCTACTTTTGCTTGCGAATATGTCGGAGCTTCGTGTAATTGCAATCGTTCGTAACGACGAAAATTAGCTTTAGCTAGTAAGTAAAAAATACTCCAAAGCCTTAGCCCCATGATCCAATTCACAAGGCTTCCAGTCCAGTCCGAATTCGTATGGGATTGATGGGAATGGGAATGTGCAATCCTTGATCAGTTAAAAAATTTGTTCAATGCATTAACTCATGTTCATTAGCGGAGTTGGTGCTACGCAGTTTTACTCATATCCATGTTAAAACATGCATTATCGTAGCATGAAATATGTTTAATTGTAATCAACGTACAGGCTTTAGTTGCTGTTTTACTGAATTGCATTGAGAATCCTATGTCCATGCTAGCTCCAGATAATTTATCTGTCATCTGTTACATCATTAGTTGTGATTGTGTACCAAAGTCGTTTGTGCAGTAATTCGATGTTATCAAAGAAAACTAGAATTCTGACGCTGTCCATAAAGTCATGTATGACATCACAATTTATGGACATTATAATGACATCATTCATAAATCTACATGAAGCCCAAGAAAATATTTTGGAGTAATAATCAATCCAACCGTGAGCCCTCCACTACTTACTAAATTGAGAAAAATATGTCTCGCAACCATGCAGTGCGTGCCGTGCTACTACTAATTATTATGCTTGTAAGAAGAGAATTGTACTTATATTATGTCTTATATTACTTAACTGAGGTATAATTATAACTCCGTCTTACAGCATCGTCCCATTCAAAATCTATTTTAAACGAGCATGCGCTTTCTGGTTCATTTCCGCAGTAATAGCAATAAGCCCTATATGTTTACACTCGCATTTTTATTTTTAAAATATTCTCAGGCGAACACATCTCACTATTTTAAATGTTTGATACCCACCCAACCATTTCCTCACCAGTTGTTATCCAAGCAAACAACTTCTAACAAGATCCAAAGTGACGTAAAACGGGTAACATATTGCAAACGAAACATAGTTCATGCAAAAATAAGCTTTAGGGAAGTGTTGATCCATGTTACAGTTTCATGTTTCATGATCAAGCTCCCAGTCTATTTTATCAAATGCCACAACACCACCATGCACTTTTTGTATCATTTTGCATTCAACTCGACCAAAAGAGACGCGCATCATGACAAGAACAATGCAAACGTTACACGATATGCCTAAAGGTAGAGCCAAGCAACCATTCATATATCAGCACTTGTAGTAAACTTGACTGAAGTAAAGAGTGCACTCATTTATCCCTCTACATGTCCCTCTGCTCACAGTTGGTTCTCTCATCCTCATCTTATAATTTCTCAGCGCGTTTATCCTTCACATTCTCAAAGAGCTAATTTCATGTTGACTAGATGAGAATGATGAGATGTATTGCTTTGCTATGCTTAAATGTAAAAATCTTCTTACAATTAGACATAATGTGAATAATGCTCATTCTTGTGTTCTTTCTGGGGTCTGGGGACGATCAAAGTTGTACTTATGCAAGTACACACACATTTACTTACTGCATGTTGACTAGTGTTAAAAAGTGGGATAAAAGCCGATTACAGTTTGTGTATCCTGAATATTCCATATTCCTCAATAGTACATATTTTGCCGTCCCTTTTTTCCATACATGTTGTGCGGTATAAATGAGAGACTGCTGTAGAGCCAGCATATTATACAAGTGTACTTATACTTGTTCATAAGACGGGATAAGGATAAGGTAAAACTCACACTCACTCACAGAATATGAAATTGAGTATGTGTGTAATGTATAAAAGGTGATGGTTCGTCAACACAGCAGATGGTGTAGAGTTGGATGGAGCGTAAAATGCTAGCCGACTTTCCCACCTCTCTGGAGAGTGGATTCCCCTACTGCTTCTCTATTTACTTGCAATAATAATAGTTCCCGTCCACGCCAACTTCTTTCCCTTCAAGTGCTTTAAAAAAGTTTCTTCTTTCTCACAAGAAAAAAAATATCCTTTTGCGTTTGTTTTTGAAATTCATCTCCGACAATTGAACTAGACATATCGATAAATTTAGTGATAAACTGGAGGGGCTGAGAAGAAGGGAAATGTGAATTGCCTTGATCATGTGTGGTGGGGTGCCCAAGTGACAGGAAACTATTTCATCTTCAGCTGGTACTCTTCCAATATGCTAGTTTTGTTAAGGATAGTGCATGGCTGATACTGAGATTTATTTTGTAGATTTGAGTTAACGGGCGTGGGTGTTTGATGGGTGAGTTGGTTGCAAGTTTTAATCTGGTAGGAATTATAACTACAAGGTTATATGGCAGTGTTTCTAGCTATCAGTTGTTCATTATTGGATTAACTGGATAAGCTATTTTCATAAATTTGCACTCAATGAGGGAGGGTAGAGTAGAATGTAGAATTTGTTAATTATTGAAGTTTCCCGATCACACGAATGACGAATGAAATCGCATTTAAACCGTTGAGTCACAAGTAAGTACTGTCAACGTTGTAGGTGGTCGTGGTAGGGCATTAGAAAATTTGAAGGTGTCGGTATGCGGTGTTGCAATACCGACTATCGACTCCAAACTTTGCATGTTTGTGATTGGATTTTGTGATATCATTTTCGTAAGAGTTGGCTGAAATTACTTACAACTTTGTAGGTGTTTGGTTGTAGGGGAGAATAAATTTGGATGAGGGCATCGATCACATAATTTACAATATTGAAATTTGAATGCGTTCAATGCATGGAGTTAGGATTGATCAGGAATCGTGTCCATTTGAATTCATCTTAAACTTGTACTTTGTACGGGCGTGTATACTCAACGTCAGCCTTATGTAGGTTTAAAGTCAAATGTACTATCTGGAAGCAAATAAGCATTACAGTTTGCACTTCCGCCTGCAGTACTCATGATCAGTTTTTTTATTATGTGACGTTTGCGTTTAGATTTAGATTCGGTTAACGGTATACATCTCCTAGTTTCATCTTTTGTAATTTTGAAATATAGTTCTTCATAACCTTGAATTAGGCTAGGCTGCATTACCTAACACCTTGAAAGATGTCCCGTTTATGTTATACATGACCAAATAGGAAGGTTTAAGGAGGATTCATGAATGAGCGTAGTAAGTATAAGTATAGGGACTTTGTCTGGAAGCCAACCATTCTTGACCTGTACTGACTGACTACTGAAGTGTTTACATTGAGATTACAAAAATAACGCAGTACTGGACAATGTTATGGTTTACATATATTTCTCTCCTCATTTAATGTCAGTATCAGTATGATTTCGTATCAGTTTTCACCAGTTCCGTCTGCCCTTCCCTCCATCCTCAGGAATTGGGTGATTTTGAAAATTTAACTATTCTGCTTTACTTTTACTTACAGCGGCAAAAACTTTTCAGAAAATCCCATACCACAAGAAGTAACTTGTCAGCCGCAAACGGAAGTAATAGTCAATAGTGGAATACTTGCAAAACCAATTAGAAAGACATAAAGAACGGATTACTTCTGGTGTGCAGTTTGCATTCCATTTTGCCATTCAAAATGGCGACCACACATACTGGAATCGTAAAGAATCTACTGATCAAAGATTCAAGTGGTAAGTATTATACATTATATTGTTTTATGAATTACAGTTTTCTCCATACTAAGAATCGTAGATATCCGTTCTCGGTCGGTTGGTTGAGGAGTTTTCTAAGGTGTGCACTGTGCAACACATTTCCCCATTTATTGTTCATAGTTGACTACTGTTCATAGCTGATGTGTGAATCAATAAATTCACACTTTTGCTTTCTCAACAACACAAATGTTCGATTTTTGCATTGATTGCATGAAAAACGCATTGATATTCAGTAGTAAGTAAAAGCGGATGCTGGGAAATAAGTTTTTGTGCGATTAACTCATTGTGATTTTCGCGTTGTTATTAATTACAGGAAACACTCAAATGATCGAGGTTGTACAAACTGCTCCCGGTAAGTTTGTTACTGCCAGTGGTCATTCAATCAAAACCGCAACAACTCCTGGTGCGGGAGGCGTGAAGACCATTATAAGAGCAGCCCCATCAACTGCAACGATACAGGTTGGTTGCTTGTGTATAGAATCGTAGTTGTAAAAGTTTATTCGAATTCATCTTAGATCTAATAATCACGACTACGATTTATGAGGTTTACGAGCCAAATTTTCCCCGCTTTTATCATACCATACTTACTTACCTACACTCAAACACTACTGCAAACAGTGAGTGATCACATTGACTGACACTGATTGATTAAGTGCCTGCATGTTCTCAGCAATACACTGTCTGTGCAGTGACGGTAGCAGTTAGAGAAGGTTGATACATTTTTATTGGCCGTAACGTCATAAGGCAACTATAGATACACAGCTACAATGTATCAGGATATACACAAGAACCCTCCAACCGCCTGCGCCTTTTCCCCCGGGGGTGGGCCGATTATACCCACCAAAATATATCCCACGGTAGCCCTTGATGTGCCTATATATTACATACCACGTGAAAATCCGTCGATGTATGTAGCCAAGAGGAGGCAACTCATTTTCCAGCTTTCTTCTCCATGGGGGTTAGGACGATGAAGCTGAAAATGTACGTAATGATTATCCTTGGCATAAGGAATCATCATGTTAAATTTGGACTTGGGGTATCATAAAAAGAAAACAAATCCCTCCCCCTACTCCCCGGGGGTTGGGCCGATTGATTAGGTCCGTAAACATCCCTTGGTTGCCCTTGTTGACCGTGACCCAGTGTACTTATATGCCAGATTTAGAAAAAATCGGCCCACGCATATTGTCAGAATCGTGTTGACGGAGAGACGGGAAAACATGGCCAAAACAATACTAGCTAAAAGAATTTTAACTGCGTTGCAATGCAATACCAAAATTAACTTGATTGGTAAAACTTATTTCATTCTATTGGAATTTCCAAACGCAGACCCACCAGCCACAACAAATTTTATTTGCGACACCTGGTACTGGAAATGTCACGCATGCAACACAGTTCATCCGAACTACAAATATGGCTACAGGTCCCACCACAATAATCAGAGGGGGGCAAGGTAACACGTCAAAATTAATTGCAGTGCAGCACTGGCACACGTACCTTTTGATAATTATCCTTAGATTTCCAACAAATGTGAATAATGAATAAATATTATGTGATACCCACAGGCCGTCAAGTTATGGCTTTTCCTGTACAAACTCAAGGTGGTCATCTAACTTCTGCAACAGTTTTGAAAGCAGCGAATATCAAAACGGAGGTGATGACACCCACAACTATATTTCAACAGCGCGCTACACCAGTTATGGTTGGAAACTCACCAATAGTTGTAAGTTCTTAAACTCCGCCGCAAGTTGTTACTCTGAATAAATTTTGCCTGGAACAGTTTTTAAAGAAATGGCAAATTTTAATGTTGGGATATGTTTTTTGTAAATGTAGCAAGTGATACAAGCAGGAAATCAGCGTTTATTACTGACGCAAACTCCAACTGGCCCACAATTGGTTACAGCTTCTTCTATATCTACCCAGCAACATACTCTTGGGCAACAGCTGGCAGCAATTGTCACAGCCGGAGATCCAAATATACCCAGTGGGTCTCAACAAACAATCACTGCAAATTTAGGCCCAACTCTTAATTTGTCAAAGCAGAACTTCATTTCTCCAATTTTGGATCATACTGGGGCACGTAAGCGCGTAGACTTCCCGTCAGATGTTTCTTATGAAAGTAAGCGTAGAAAAGCCGAGAAGGGAGGAAAGGGATTGCGACACTTTAGTATGAAAGTTTGTGAGAAAGTCAGAACCAAAGTAAGTGAATAGCTTTTTTATTAAATTAAATTGAACTTCTAAAGATTTTTATGAATGTTGTCGATCGCGACCACAACACAATCAGAAACGAAAACAGTAATTTTGCATGGATCGAATCATTCAAATCAAGATAGTCTAGCCAATCAAATTCAAATTCTTTATCGAGCCTTTGCGGAAAAAACGAAATCACGACACTTGTAGGTTGCTCTTAGCAGTTCTACTATGTGCAGGTCATAGCATGCAAAGCCATAGATCATTCCCCCTATCCTGCGACCAACTTAAAATTAGTAAATAGTATGTGAAGATAGAGTAAAGGTTGGATTCTGTGATCCTAACCAAAACTAATATTTTCAGTGTTAGTTTGTTTGTCCTCAATCCGTTTGTTTAATCTGTGATCTTGGTCTTACATGCAATTATAATTAGTAAGTAGTCTCTAGTGATGACCATCAACACCCATGTATTGTTTTACTGTTTTCATAAGTGATGAGATCAAGATTTTTATAAGACCTATCCTGCGATTAGTCAAGTAGACTATGCCAAATCCGATTATTAAATCCATTAGAAAAAATGTCAGAATAGTCGAGAAAAGAGATTTTATGGTTAGTATAATTAAATATTTCTCTACTGAAAATATGTCCTCTTCACCCGTTCTAAACTCGTCTTACTAGGTTTTCTATTGAAAACTCGACTACAATAAAATATTTAATCAAAATGTCCTCTTCACCCGTACTAAACTCGTCTTACATATTTCTCTACTGTTAAATGTTCATGTCTCTGCAGGGAATCACGACTTACAATGAAGTTGCGGATGAATTAGTACAAGAATTTGCCTCGCCTAATGTTGGGTAATCTTGAAAGATTGAATTGCAATTTTTCGTAGCATTTGGCGTTTAATCACATCATTGTAATTGGTTGGTATATCTTTTGCAGCAAGTCGCATTTAAATGCCTAGTTGACAAAAACAAAGAACGAGAAAAGGAGTGTGGTGCTCCTCCTCCACATGGTTCCATCCATTTACCGTTTTTGATTGTTAATACCGCTAAAAACACTGTTATTGATTGTTCTATTTCTAATGACAAGTACGTGCAACATTAGACAAAAACGAAAAACTGCAACTTGCCTAATCACTGTATCTGATTAACGTTTTAATAATTTCGTTTCAGAATGGAATACTTGTTCAATTTCGATGGAACGTTCGAAATTCATGATGATATCGAAGTGCTTAAGAGAATGGGATTAGCTCTGGGTTTGGACAGAAATGAATGCACAGACGAGGATATCGCTAAGGCAAAGCGAGTTCTTCCAAAGGCTTTGGAAATGTACATTGACCAGATTGGTCAAAGAGACGTTGATTGGCGTGCCGAATTCGGAGACATGGAGATGGAGGAAGCCTACTACCATGAAGGAGAACCTGCAGACGACAATGTGGAAAATGTATGTTATGAAGTTTCAGGAGCATCTGCGTTGAGTCTTTCTGGTTTGGGTACCAATGGAGATTTGACTGGAATATCCATGTCCGTTGAAGATCTTGAAATGCACGCAGCAATCGAAAGCTTACATAATCAGTCAGGTCAAAACATGGGAGCAAATGATTCCCAAGATCCTGATTGTGATGATGACGATGAAGACGGTTTTGGCGATGATGATGATGATGATGGTATGGGTGAATAAGGGGTTTTATCACGACTATTATGACAGGAATACGATATGGTTATGGTTAAGAAAGAAACGAGCGTACGAGTAGGGTCTCAAGCCTTATATCGTACATAAGATATTGCGAAGAGTTTTAACACAAAAATGGTTTGTTATATTATTATGAGTTGACTTCCGTGACGAATGCATACTGTCTTGTGAATGTCGTAACCGGGAATGGGTGAATTACAATATACCGTACCTTGTTTCAATTGAAAGCAGACTAGATTCGTATTCGGATGTTTTATATTCAAACATGTATTGTATAAGAAATGTAAAAATATCGTTTTTGATCTGTATCATAATAATTTTAATAGAGGCAATCATCCGACCATACAGTTGTGAAGTATGAGGATGTTTGCATTATAAAAAGAATTGCTTTTATTATGGCATTATAAATTAACGACAAAGTACCGAACAAGTCGTTGTTAGTTAGTTAGAGTAGAGTAGCATAAGATAAGATGCGAATCTTCAAGTTGGACAAAATGCACCTGCTCACGGCTGTTGTCGATGCTTTACACATGCGTGCAAACGTATTCAGATTCAGAAATGAGGATATATTGTGTTATATTGAGAATAAAACGGTGACTTGTGAATAAACAAGTGTGGGCAAGTGCATTAAGCCGACGCTATTTACCAGTGTACTCGTTATAGTTTAAATTTATAGAAATTATAAAGTTTTGTTGTAAAAATGAGTGTTAAATACTATATTATGACGACATACAATACAGCACTTAAAATTTCATAATAAATTAATTTGAAATCGAATGAATAATTAATTGTAAATGTACAAAATATGTGATTGAAAACGGATTCATTGAATAAATGGTTGCCTGTCTAAATTTAGCAAATGCCAATTACATAACGGGACCTTATCCATAATCGCATACCGAAGAGACACCTCAGTTATTAATATAAGTATAAGCCTACTTTTAATATGAGAAGTTATGTGCGCATAAAGGATGTAGGATGGAATTGAGAATGAAACTATGTGTTCTCCAACTACGCATGCCTGTCTGTCTACATACGAGGGATTTATCACAATTATTAAAGAGGTTTCCGCTGTCGATTACACGGCCGGTTATG
>JAHZNA010004204.1:0-15107 GCA_027743935.1 Sinodicranocentrus sp. ZH6
AAGTCAAAGTCAAAAGGTCTAAAGATCACTGAGAAGTCTGGAAAATTTCCAAACTTCCACCAGTATGGAATCGGCTGGGTCCACCGTAATTTAGCCCTCTCGTATTCAAAAAATCTGGATTTAACGATACAAATTTTTCCACAAAACTTTCAGCGTATGGCATGTGAGAAAATCTCTCTTCCAGAATAAAGTGGAGTATGCTTATAAACTGATTATCGGTCAGCAAACAATCTTTAAAACTCACGTAAACCAGTAAGCAAATGCATTTATAATATTTATACCTCCTGGTAATATGGCTCGATGAAGAGGAGAATAAAGTTTCACAATAGATTTATTCCAGTAGTGGAAAACTTTGATTTTCTTCTGATGACAAGCTACCAAAGCTAATTTGAAGCTATTTACATTTCTTTCTTCAATGGATAGAAATATTGCATCTCCATCCAGCTTCTCCCTTCGTGGACTTTCAATAACTTGCGAATTTCGTGAAAGGAACCGTTTTCTGAACCGGCAAACAGCAATGCCATATTATGGAGTTTCTCGCATGTTGTAAAGGGTTCTGCGAGGTGACGGCGAGACTAATTAATTCTATTGCTCTGCGTTGCATTGTATCATTTTCCTTTACAATGCATTTGAACTGATGACTGAAACTAAAGACAAAATGCTAGATTTTTGAAGATTTTCTCATTTAAAAGCTACGAATTGACTGCCCTCTTAAAATAACATGCATTTGCATGAATGCAAATTATGATTTGAGTATAGGAAATGAAATGTACACTGTCAACCGTTGCTAAACAATTATTTATTTTAATAGGCACTTGTTGATAGGAACTATAATTAATTAAGTACATCGGGAAACTTGAATACATTTTAATTATAACTAATTAATTTATATATTATATTGCGAAATAAGGATTTTAATGGGGGAAATGCGTGCAAATTTCTATTTCTATCTTGCGAAGTAGCAGTTCCCCCCAATATGTATGTTTTTCAGCTTTACGCTTACGACTTACGACACTCAGCTACAGAGAAAACTGTAAGGGTGAAGTGAGACATTTTAACAGAACATCTTCTGGGGTTACTGGTCCATCTGTAATTAAAGTGTACGTATGTAATCAATGCAAAAAGCAAAATTAAATATGTCGCAGATAATTAAATTATGTGTCTCTTCAAACCCAGCCGGAACCAATCCAAATTTCCTGCATCTTTTCTTGCAGCCTGGATTGCGTTTTTGAATGCGAACAAGACACAGACACTGGAACATAAAGGAGGTTCACCGGTGGCTAAAAGAAAAGAATACAATTTTGCAAATTGACTTTTTGTTCATTATTTTGTTACCAATTCTGCATCGATTTTGAAATAGCTAGCTTAGCATGCCTTTTGATCTCAAAATCCCTAGAGGATTAGGTGCATTTTTTAACAAAGTCACTCGCAGATCCTCTGGAATATCCTTGGGAAGTGGAGGTTTATATTGCTGTGTATACGGAAAAGTAGAGTGTTCAGTTTGTTAAGGGAATTCAAGAAGTTAGATATAATTAAATATATGTTAAAGCATTAGATTTGAAATCGTGCATACCCAAGTATTATGAGTCAACAATCCAGGTGGGTCATTGCTATAAATGAGTTTTTCTGTGGTCCATAAACCTGAAAATCCAATTTAACGTCAGTCGGATACATATATAATAATTATTTTTGTGTGCTTTCACACATTTTGTAAACTGTATTATATCTGTGGTCAGGATAATTTACAAAGAGAAAACTTCTGCTTTACACATACATTTCATTTGAGATATTATATACATGGAGTTGTAGACATTTACTTTGCTTTCTCCTGTCAAGCAATCAATCTCTACTTCGGTGAGGTTTACGACCCAAATATCATAATTATTTAGGTTGTCTTGTGGACCAGGCCTATGTTTATCATATAAAGAAATTGTGTTGGCAAAAATCAAATAAACACCCGTAGCAGACTATCAAGTAAATGTAATTACATGTAATAAGCCGTAAGACTCATTCCAGATTTGTAACATAGAAGGACTAATGTTTCCCAGCTGGCTCCTTTGAGTCTATCTTTGAGAGGCTTCATCCTTTCTTTCAATATCTTGCAGCACATCAATGCACCCTGTGTTTTACATTATTATGAAATATATTTAGACAACTACAAGCCAGAGTCAATGTCAGTATTAAAATGCGATACATACAAAGCAACAAAGTTCACTGGTAACGGATCCGCCAGTGGAGTCAGCATTAGGTGCAATCAGATTGTTTGATGGTTTGATTTTAATCTTGTCAATTGGGATCCCCAGTTCGTACGCCACAGTTTGAGCTACCTAGAAAGTTTCACAGAAATAAATTAACACCGTATTCATCCAAATGCATGTCATATACAAGAAAACACCACCAATTTATGAAAACTAGTTACCTTTGTATTCAACCCTTGACCGCATTCAATACCACCTGTGGAAACTGCAACAGTACCGTCATTTTTATAAATGGCAACAAAAGCAGGCAATTTTGTAGTTCCAAAGTAATCCAATGGGTAGCGCATGGGAACCAGTGCCATACCCCGCTTTTTCCATCGGTTACTCTAAACATTTAACATGTCATTCAAATGAGTTTATCATTTTACAATTGTCTTTTGGAAATTCGTAAGGTCACCGGTGCAACATCTCAACGTACAGTGTTAAAATCTTGGATGAATTTCTTCCTTTCTTCAATGCTTCCACTTACTTTCATCTCTTGGATCATTCGTGGTATAAAATTTTCTCCGACAAATATTCTATCATCAAGAGCAAACAGTGTGTCACCTTCTTTAATGGCATTAGCCATGCGAACATCGACAGCGTCTTTTTGAAGCACAAATGCAATGTGCTCCATGATATTCTCGATAAGCGCGATTCCAGGTGTAGTTCCTAGAAACAGTTTTGTGTTAGAAGTTTACCAATAGCTTTTTATCAATATTAAATTTTTAGTGCAAATGTATCATCTTCTTTGTACCTGGGCCCCTTGTCCAAGTATTGGAAGCGGTGTTAGTGTTGATGTTGAATGGAGTTACTTGCCAGCCTTTGGAGTCATACAGGGATTGCAAATTAGATAACGCAAGTTCTGCTGTCTCCTCGCCAGATTCCATTCCAGTATTGCAGAATATTTTGCCTTTTAATGCAAGAATTTTTCCTCCGTCGTCAACGTCAACCTATTGAAAAAACGTATCATGCTGTAAATATTTTAAAAAACGGGCAGTAATAAGCGATGGAGTACACCTACCTCATACTTCATCAAGAAAGGAGCCCGTTTTCCAACCATTTTCATGTTTGTTTCAAGATCCAAGGCAACACGGACTGGGCGATTTGTGACATGAGCAGCAACGGCACAAGCGCAAGCAATTTGTGAGGCTCGAGTGAGTTTGCATCCATATGCGCCTCCAAGGCGTCGAACGGAAACATTTACCCTAGAAAGGTTTAAATATCATTTTCGCATTGCGACAGATTTCATTAAGCAAACAAAGAATCTTACTCATGGCTTGGAATTCCAAGAGTACTAGATATTGCGCATTGTACAAGGTCCATCCACTGCGTAGATGAATATACGTCAAGTCCATCCTCTTTTGGCACACAAATTGTTATATGAGTTTCCATTTGGAAATGGTACTGGGATCCGAGCTGAAACTCGCCGACGATTTTTCGACTAGCTGATAACTCTTGGGGAGTACTCACTGTAATTATTACATCCAGTTAAGATGAGCATATGAAAATTGAAGCACCAAATAACCTCGCATTGTGTAAATAAATAAAGCACAAATCCATCAATTTTATAAAGTTTTATCATTGCTAAATTACTATTTGAACTTTTGACGACTTCGCCACTGAAAGATTCTAAGGTTTCGTCTTTCTCAGCCACTGAAAGTTTCTCTTCCAAAGAAAAAACTCCATTGGACGTGTTGGAGTAACGCACTTTAACCATGTCCACTGCTTTAAAAGCAGTATCTCGATTTTCTGCGACAATCAGCCCAATTGGTTGACCAGCAAATCGAACTTTGTTATCAGCGAAAATCTGTTTCAATATTTAGGGCATTAGAACTACAGATAAAACTAAAATCATTCGTAACATCGTAGAAGTGAAACAATTAGATGAACCGTACCTCCTCCGCAGTGTCGGCCAAAACCATATAATTATTAACTCCGGGAATATCCGCTGATTTTATAAATTTTACCACACCTGGAATTTTCTGAAATAAAAACGCAAGAACATAAAAAATACCATCCAGCACTCCACGATATGTGATTCTCCAAATGTTTATAGATTAATGTGATAAAGCGGTTCTTTTCAAAACCTCAGCTTCAGATGCGTCAATTTCAACCAAATCGGCTTGAGCAGCAGTACTTAAGACAAATGCTCCGAATAGCTCACCATGCTGAGGGTGGATATCATTGATGTACTCGGCTTCACCTGAATATTTAAAAGTTTTCAAGGAAAGTTGACTGACTATCTATGTAATTTGAGTTTTCAAAATTCTAATAATAAGTACTAAAGTACCCGAAACTTGAGGGAAAGATTCCAGTTTCAAGACTGGTTCATTAATAGGCCAAGTGGACTTATCCGTGTCAAAATTCTGCTGGCCCTTGGAAACCATTCGCTTAATGTTCTTCCCACCGCTCCTGACTTTGCTACTGGAATCTTGTCCCAAAATGCTTAAAATACACTAAAAGAAATCATTGCATTCATAACATTCACGACAGACAGGAATGGAAATATGTGATTGAAATATTTTATGAACCAACTTTGTATAACAGGGTTTGTGTCAGACGCTTTCTGTATGCTTGTGACCCATCTGGCGGCCTAGAATCTGGTTTTATTTCTGAGTCGAGGGTTTGCATTAAGCCGCTGAGGACTGAAGCATCACGGATCGATTTATTTCCGAGAAATTTTTCTGTGTTTGAAGCATGCACCTACAAAATCATTCTTGTTGGATTTACTTCTTCGCGAAAAACTTTTTACCGGGATAGAAAAAACATCGTAGGGACGTCTTATAAACTTACAAAATCATTATTGATGCCTCCATATACAATGCTGGGCTGCCCTACTACGAGATAATTTCGTTTTTTATCCAGTTGCATACAAAATGCAGCATTGACATAAGCATGGGAGTTTTGGAACCGCCGAGTAATCTGCATAAAAAATTAACAAAGACAAAACCACATTTCATATACACATTCTTCTGTCGAAAACAGCTTTGAACTTTGCGGAATTAAACCTGCACATATGCGAACCTTAAAACTGCGATAAACGTGGTCATTCGTTAAAGGCTTGAAATGAATCGAAATAATTAGCTTTCCATCCATATTTTCATTTAACAAGTCCACAACCTTAATTTGTGAGATGGTTGTTGGCGAAGAGGCTAAATTGTAATGAGACTTAATTATAATTATAGCACTTTTTCAATATTTTTCACAGCGTCATACTGGTTTTGCTTTACCGATCGATAACTCCGCCTGTACAGCTTCCAATGTAAGGAAAACATCAGAGGGAAAATCTTTGTGCAATCTTTTCATCATCAGGTTTCCAGCGATTGTGGCTACCTACAAAACACGGGCAATTAAAAGCATCAGTAGAAGTGGGGCAATCAAGCGATATAAAAACAATTGCCATTCTCACATTTCGAACAGGTGTGTTTGCAATCCGTCCCCAGTGCTTAGCTATCCCACCACTGTACTGCAAACCGTCTAGTGTACCAGCTTTCTTTAAAACTTCGATTGCCTGTGTAAGAGTAACGCCTCCACCAAGAATGATTTCGGAAGAGCTCACATCCACTCTTTGTAGCTCGGCAATATTAGAAATATCAACAAATGCTTGCGCTAAGTCAGCATCTTTCTTGAAAACTCCTTCAAATCGAAAGCAAAATCAAGTTAAAGCCATGGTAAAAAACATAATGACATATATCATGCTGTGTACAAGGTAATTTCAGAACCGCTACCTGTTCCTGTGTTGCCTCCAACAACTCTAACAGTTAATCCTGTCTCTTTGAATTTGTCCAAAGCGTCAAATGCATCATTTAAAGTCACAGCTTTTACCCAAACTCTACCATCTTTGAACGACAAGGTTTTCAACAACGCTGCAACTACAGCGGTTTCATAGGATGAACATCCAATGCAACTTATATCCTTTATGCAAAACAAACTTATTTATGCAATAGCACGCTTCATAAAAAATTCATAGAAGAAAAAAATAAAGAGTTCATAGCACTTTGAAGACAAAACACACCTCAATGTCATCACATTTACTTTTCAACTCTTCCGGGGCGTCACTTGCGAAGGATTTGAAAGCGTCCAGGATTGGTCTGTAGCCCGTGCAACGACAGATGTTTCCGTCGAAATTACTTTCTACATCTTTGATTTTAAAGTTGGGCTTAGTTTCCAGCAAACTATAATAACAATGTACGACAATGTAAGAATATTTAATAGCCTACCCTGTGCAATATAGAGATTACTCTTTAACTACATGTTTATTATCACCTTTTAAAATTCATGACCATGCCAGGGGAGCAGAACCCACACTGAAAGATTGATAAATGGGATTAATCGTCATTAAAGTTCTGCTTTAATACTTAACCTGCTAACTACCTGTAAAGTTGTACCTGTGTTCCTCCGAATTTGACTAGTCTCTGCTGCACTATATCATAGCCTGTTTTGTTATTTCCCACACTCTCAATCGTAAAAATTTCCCAGCCATCACAGCAAAGTAAAGGAATTAAGCACTAAACAGAAAAACAGTTTGCAGAACATTATGAATTAAAGTATTGTTAGTGAAGATCCTGCAAATACTGACTATCATCGGAAAGGTTTTCTTCCAGAACATACAGAATTCACAGATCTCGTGGTCAACTGTCCGGCAGCATTCCGCGACCTAACCGTGACGCAACAGCAACCACAGCCACCCTCCCGACACATGTACTTTGTCCCCTTAAGTCCGGCCTTGTCTCGAATGAAGTCAACGAGACGGTATTCAGGTCCGCTCTCATTCCCAACTGTTGCAGCTGTAACTAAGGTGAGCATATACAGTATAACCGTAAGATATCGAAAAGGTATAAAGACGTTTTAATTCTAAAGACTAGGCCTGGAATTAGTTACTCATTGTAATATATTTATTTACCCGTGTAAGTTTTATCATTCAAGTTGAATGTAATTGCTTCACTACTGCTCGGGTTGGAATCCCTAGAACTTTATGAATTTTATACGTGAATGTATTTGGAATTTCGTGATTTTTATGAATTTTGTGATCCGATTATAAATTTTTTTTAAAACTTACTTCAAATCACTTTGAGCTGAACCCATGTTTGTTGGCAGATGAGATGATATGCAGCAAATGAATTGAAAATCCTTACTCCCCTATCACCAGCATTAACTATAGAAGTTGCTCAGAAGAATTAACTTACAATTAGCCAGATCTCTGTATATGATTTGCATAACTGTCACAAGAAATTTGACAGATCTGAGGTATCCAATATTCACAATATAATAAGTTGAAGTTGCCGGACAAAAAGTTGTTTAGATTTAGATAGAATGACCTTGCACAGTAGAGCGTAATGTAAGGTCTAAAAAGCTAGAGAGCAATCGTCTCAATCTCTGGACAGTAATGTATTACGGATACGCAATCATGAACATGAACAGCAAATGGCTTGAGTTTGACGATATGCAAGTCTGTGACTAAAACTGAGAAATGAAATAAATTGACTTTGCGAAGCTGAGTTGACTTTTGTAAACTACGTAGAAACGCTAAGAAAAGCATTCATATGATTTTTGTTGTTGTTTGTTAATGAAATGTAAATTTATTTTATGCAGTTAGTAAAAAATCATACGCATAATAATATCCAGACCGGTACGAGCAATTCCATTCATTAACAAATATACCTAGTCAATGACATGCGGCTAGACGGCTTGTGTTAATAAGATATTTTGGAATGATAGGAACATGCAGAAAATATATTTTGTTGATAAGAAAATTAACAGATACAAAAAACTGGGTTGGTTTTCCAGTTTGGTTATCAATTTATCATACAAAGTTAAAGTTTTCATTTCATTATCCCAAAATACTATGTCTCCATTTCATGCAAAACTTGGATGTCTATATAGATGTATGCATATTTCAGTTGTTTCTTATTACAGCGCAATCGGAGAAAACAATTTTAAGTCTGTACACATTATTAAGATGATATTTTTTCTTTATTTATAGGTTCATTACTTGCCATCTCGGCTACACAAGAATAACTCAATTTCTGTGAATGATTGGTTATTTTGCAGTTTATCTGCGAGGATGGGCAGCCGCTTCTCTCAGAATACGATCAAAGATTATGGCGTTCTTCATAACTTGCAGATACCTTTCTCTCTGAAATGTAATAAATGTATGCACATTCAAACAGAATTTACATCATATCATCACAATAATGGCATTCCCACAGTGAAGGCATTAGATTTCTGTAAAGGCACTAAAAGACGAAAATGATAGGATAAAATAAATAAAATAAAAACCAGCTTTCTGACATCAATCAAAACTTCAGGATTTCATCCCAGGCATGGTATGAATCAACAAATACCTGTAGGCTACAAGAAAACTGAAAATAGAGAAGAAGTTTATAGGAGAAGGATAAATAATAATTGGTAACTATTTAGGGTTTGTGGTTATTAAACCATTTTGTGAAACATTCAATCCATTCATTGTACATATAAATTATAGATACTGTATTGAAAATGAAGACTTTTCAAGTCAATAAACTTGATAAAATTATGGGTACAGCTTTCGGCTTTCATTCAATTTCAAGTCTCCAGTAAATAAAGCACATACATATAAATCAATATTTATGCCAACTGGAATTTTCCCTCATCTTGTAAAGCATCCGAATCAACTAGGATATAAAAAACATGAAAGATAAGAAACGGATATAAATAAGCTATCAGCTTAATTATGAGATAATTGACACAGTCTGGATAAAAACAACAACAAATAGTCATTTCCAAAAGCATTTTCACAATGCCCCAAACAGAAAGGCGGAGGATTATCATTATCATGCAAGTAAACTTTTGCAAAAGAACCGATTCACAATACATGCAACCTATTTTGGTTATGTAAATTACTGGCAAAATTGCAATCAGTTCAATCAACTGAATAAAGTCCAACCATTATTTCTTCATATCATAGCACAAGGACACAAATACTGCTATACATATATAGAGAATGGAATTAATGTATGATAAAACATTACATTTTTAAATAAAATATTTATCATAATCTTCGTACGCTCCTCCTAAACGAAGAATCTTTGAAGGATCCTCTGTTTAAAAATTATAACGAATTCAAATAGGTAAATATGTAGCACATTAAACTTCCAATCAAGGAGTATCACAATGCCCCAAAACCTCAAAAGTCTATCGTAATAAGGGATGATCATGCAAATTAAATAATTAATTTTTAAAGGAAGGATAACATCAGTACATCAACACAGTTTGTATATTTTGGTTGGCTATGAGTTCAACCAATTTTAATTATGGTAGGATGGTTACCTGAGTTATTGACAAAATTTACAAGTACATTACACAGATTTTTTAACGCAATGCTCTCTCGAGTGGTGACACAGATTGAGACCATTCTTGTGAACTCAATGAATTGCTGCCGCATGCAACTATATTGCAGTGAATGTAGATTTGAAGCTAACATAATATGACACAAATAGTATAACTCAAAACATTGAACATACAAACAAGGGAATACTCTTAACTAAAATACATACAAGGAACAAACTATGTACAAGTTTTAGCCTTAACAAGTATATGTGTACATCTACTAATTACTATTATAAATTATTGCTTTAGAAAAGTAACAAGTAGAAAATGGGTTAACTAGAATCAACTATTTACACCAATAACACATCAACTTGACATCTACACTAACAAAGAACACAAAAGAGTGCTGAAAGCTGTTGCATACCTTCCAGCACTTAACAATGCATTCAAATTCATTTTTATAAATTCCATTCATCCTCAATTTTCATGACATGGAACTTACTGTCATCAGTTTTTTGTCGAGAATCAAGCACTCTTGAAAGACACTTGTCTTTTGTGATCCAATCGGAAAGGCAAGCAAACACTTTCGCAACTCTTAGCAATCTAGTGGAATATCCCAAAGCTCAGGCGCGAGCAATTAAACATACAACAGTAATTAATTAATTAAGCTACTCAAATGTAACGCATTCACCAAATCTATACTTATATAAATATTTAATGAGTGTATACAACTGGTAACGGTTAAAACAGAACACTGCAGAAGCTCAATTAGCCCGTATCAAATTACACAACACACTGTCCGGGTTGATGTATCAATATGCCCCAAAATATATCCTAAGGGACGACTCCATCACCGATAGCGTATATACACTCATTGAATATAAATACGTCCAACAATGCATGCGCTTTACAACATGCAATCAAGCCACGCTCCTGTTATTGGGACTAATTATTAATAGTCTTATATTTTGTTGGTATGATTTCTGACCCCTTGCAGAGTTAATGAGATTCTCGTTTTTAAAAAAATGTTGCACATACTTTAACAAACTAATGCATCGAGATGCAACCAGAACTCCTTGTTCAACGAGTTGGCCCAACGGTTTCAATGGTAATATTATATTACATCGTTAATAATAATGAACCTTCAGCGCGACACTTTATCCTAATGAAAGTCTTGAATTGGGAACAATGTTCGTTAGCTGCAATCCTTTGCATTCTTTCAGAAAACCAAAGTCATCTGATAACAACGTAAACGATGAATTGTCACTTCTAACGCTGCGATAACAATCGAGCTGTCCGCACTCCAGTCTGAACTGACAATTCAAATGAAGAAATAACTTCATAAGACTTTCCGTTATGTACTCCGAATTTACAAATTCATCATCTAAATGACAACCACTATCGCCTCAGCACACCTATATATTAAAACCTACCGTAGACTATTTTGGAACCTCAATAAAATCCAAAGTGTGACTGGACAATTATTGTATACTTGAAAAGATTCAAACTTTCATTAACTGTAGTATACAGAATAATGATAGTGAAAAAACTAATAGCTAAACCTTTATATAGATTACTTTTTACGAAGATAACTAACTATGTAACAGAAATTCTCATTTTTAAAATAAAATCTCTCTAACTATATCATATCACTAAGGCTGCAGTATCAATGAACAAACACTGCGTCGAAGGTTCCTCACGATACCTAACAGACTAGGTATAAACTTATCTTGCTTGGACGTTCACGAATAGGAGTACAATTACAAAGTACAAACATTACGAATTGCGCTTCATACCTTGACCATAAAAATAGTGCGAATGAATCTCATCTCTGACATATAAAGATTACGGGAATGAAAAATGTTAACCAGTCAACTCGCTTGATGAGGGAAAGGAAGAACATAAATAGGTGAGGACAAGCAACAAGCATCGTCACAGTTAACAATATAAGATAGTTACGATTAGATTTAACTCCTCCAGGTATACAAAAAGTTACGAAACGAAAAACCAGTACATATATGCGGACGTATATAGCACATAAAAGAGGATTTAAATATCGTCAAGTAAAATTACATCGCTCGTCCAATTTTTCTTGACAGAAGGATCAGGTTGCCCCCCTGGTGGTGACGGGTGAACTCTGTTTGCGAATTCAATAGGGATTCCTGTACGCATCAAATGGGAACGACTGTGCCGATTGATGTCGTTACGGTAGTGCAATAAAGCTTCCCAGCAAATTTCCTTTAACTTTGGGACTGTTAACCAGATTTTAAAAATTCGATTTGTCCTTACGTTGTTTTTTATTTGGGTAACACCTCCAAATATGTACATGCATCCTGCCTGTAATGTTAAAAACACATTGAGCAGCTTCAAATAACGAATCGACCGAATTGAATTAGCAAACACGACCAGCTTACATTGGTTATGGTTGTAGAGTGAAAATACAAAGGAATTGGCATCTTTACTGGCATAAATTGCCATTGCATGGTTGGAATGTTCAGTTTCCATAAATCTAAAAAGATCGTTTTAGAATCGTAGCCACCACAGATGAAAACATCTGAAAAGCCCAAAAATGTTAATATTTACACGATTCAATCGTTAAATGCAGTACTAAAATTTAATCCAATAAGCTACCGTCTCCTCGTTGTACAGATCCTTGGCATTTTCTTGGGCACGGATAGCGTGGATTGGAAAACTTTGGATTGGTGGGACTTCCCTTCGTCTTCTGCATACTCCATTCAGTAGTTTGCACGTCAAAAGCGGGTATTGTCTTTAAATCATACGCTTCCCGTGCCGTACCCCCACCTAGTATATAGATGTATTTTCCATCAAACGCAACTTCATGGCGATATCTGAAATATTAGAAATACATTAAAATTGTTAACACATCATAACATAACACATACAATTGTAACATGACTCATTGTTAACTTTTAAAATTTACACTGCCAATATGTAATTATATTCTAAGTTTACCTAGGTTGTGGCTCTGAACTGTCCCCTCGCGATACAAATATCTTTTCCCACTCTCGTTTTGTTAAATCTAGCTTATGGATGTCCTACAAAGTAAGAATATTTTATAGCAGCGGAATATAAGTAGGAAGATAGGTAAAAACTGGAAATATAATTAACCATTGAGTAATCATAGCCAGTAGTTCCACCAATGACGTAAAAGTTACGCTTTTCACGATCTAGAACCACGGCTTGTCCATACTGTGGGCTTGGGGGCTCACCAGTTGTCTCGATTGACTGCCAAGTTAGTGTTCTTAAATCGCAAATATTCATTTTGTTTGATGATGAACCTCCAAATGGCACTCCTGTACAATAAAAATAAAAACATTGATAGTAGTAATGCTTAAACGTACGATGCTTAGTCGTGTTCCCCTGGTGTTTATACTTGGAATGAATTTTACCTGTTCCTCCGAAAACAATCAGGTAATTGCCATATAATACGGCTGAGTGCGAAGCTAATTCTTTCGGTGCTTTACCAATCGTCGGCAAATATTTCCATTGTGCCTCAGCGTAGTTATAGCACCATAGCTAAGAAAACGTCAAGTAAATGAACATTTTGCACCTAACAGATTCTGAGTCAAAACGAATTTTGAAGTGTTACCTCTTCAAATAATCTTTGCATGTGGCGCTCCGGCTGACCAATTATGCCATTGCCAACTTGGCTTATCCCAGCGTTTATCTCCAAATATCCTCCAAATGAAAAAAAATTTGCGTCATCACACACTATGCGATGGCCACTTCGTGGTTCAGGAACTGTAGAGTAAAAATGCAATCAAACAACCAAACTACAATAAACAATCACACTATGTAAATCGAAAATATTTTTATAAAATGAATTACCACGCGCTCGATTAGAAGGATAAATTGAGTTACTCTGAAGTTCATGAAACACGAACGGTTTAAAACTGAATGGGGTTTTGGGTTTCTTGGAATCGGAATTAGTTTCTACGCAAATATCGGAATATCTGACTTGAGTTCTTCGAGGACAAGGTGATTCTTGTTCGTTTGATCGCTTCATTGTAGCAAGAACCATTGGGGTTTACCGTCACTCACTTTTTTTCTTCAGTCCCTGGAAGCAGATGAAAAGAATAGGTTACTACGACATATCAGTACAAAAAAACATTTCAGCGTTCGCTACATCTTACAGTAAGTTTATGGTTTCTAAAAATCACTTAAAGAAAAATTTCTCAATTCTCGGGATAAACTAAAAAATGCGATGCTACACTTAGCAATTTACACATATTTGTACTCAAAAGGTCAAAAGCCTAAACTGAATCTTTGAAGAAAAAAGTTAATTGTTCGACACCTTAATTTTAACGTTTCATATGAGTGAAGAAATTTTTTAATAAACAAATCACTACACAAATCACATTTGCAAATAACAATAATACAAAAAAGGAATGAATGCGACAGATGAGACAACGGGGGGACTCCAGTCAACACTGTACGGAAGTGAATATAAGCACCCACCCACCTTGAAGCATTCTATTTCCCGTTTCACATAGACGTTACGTCACCCCGATGCGTAAGCGTCCTTTAGTGGCGCAACACTATTAAAGATTAAATCACCGTGGATGTGGTTTGATTAGCTTTTAACACATAAGAAAAGTTTAATAAAGAAATTGTATGTGGCAATAAATCAAATATAACAATAATAATTACGGAGAAAATAAATAACTTGGCAAATCGTTGTGCGGAGCATCGGGCAGCAGTAAAATGACTTAAAACCTTACAAAGTGTATATTTCTAATTTCTATTGATGTAAGTACGTAATGTTAGACTGTCTGAAACCGTCGAACACCTTAAGGTTCAAGGTTCCCTAGAATTTTATGACAATGGTGTTATATCCTTAGTCTGGTCTCGCATTTAGGCGTGCACTTATAAGGGGTACTGGACTGGACTGTCTAAAATAGTCGGGCACCTTCAGGTTCCCTTCTTGGATACCTGTCCAAGGGCCTATCTTCAAACTCGGGTGAGATATTTGGATACCTATCGAATATAAAAAACCTGCTGAAGTCGATACGTTGAAGCGTTTACGAATCATCATGTACACCGGCAAACAGACACCCAAAACATTATTAATAAGTATCGTCCCGATACTAATAAGTGAATACTGAATACGAGCTAAAGGAGAGAAGCATGTTTTATGTTCTATTCAACCTTGAGCATAAAAATTGCATATTGCGTGAACTGCCAATGACCTTTACATACATCGGACAGACGCCCATTAAGGATGATTACAGATGACAAAACTGATGCAATTTTCCAATATTTCTCGTGCGTGACAAATATCCATATTATTGTACAGACTGTATTTGTGTGTGAGATACCTCTTCCATTGAAATTCGCATTCTTCCTTTTTCCTCATGCTTCGGATTTTTTTATATTGTTACGGTTACGACGACGTTCCTTTTTTATTACGAATTGAGTGACGGCTGCTATATGGACAGACCCTGTATGGTCTACATTTCTTAAAGATTTTTTATGACTTCCTTCCATGGCATAGTGACAACCAGAGGAACATTAATTAATTTAATATCGAAATAATAA
>JAHZNA010004205.1:0-15997 GCA_027743935.1 Sinodicranocentrus sp. ZH6
GATAACGAAGACCTGACACTTTATTGTGAAAGCATCTACAAGGAGAGTTAACTACAATTAAGCTTACATAGTCTACAATATACAGCAAAATAGTAAAGAACAAAATGCAAACTTTAACCCATCCTATACCCTCGTATGAGTTTAATTTTGCACAATGTTTTGTGGCATGTGGCAGAATAGAAATGGGTATATTTAATTACATGCATTCATTCATGTCACTAGTCACTATTTGAACGAGCACAAATACTGTAAGTCGCATATTGAATGAGTCAATTATTTGTTTTAATTGCATTTCACTAGTAAACAAGAATTGGGTCGACAGCTCCAAGCAAAGACTAGAGACTAGCTTGGCGACGAAGGTCTACGTAAATATAAATACATGGCTAACGAAATTGATCTTGTTGACCAAATCGATCCCCACAGACTTTGCTATTGCTACTCTTTTCTCCTGCTTTCACTAGTTTCCTATACAGCGTACAGCAACTATAGCGCTGATATGTGTGTAATAAGTTATACAATGTACAAATATTTGCAATTCATAACTTGTTCGTGTAATACTTGTTTACTTGTTAGTAATCATAAAAATCGTTTACATGATTGATTACTTTTTTATTTTGAAAGGAAAATGTCAAAAGAACAAATCAAGAGCATCAACGTGAATGAATGGAATGAAGGGAAAAAAACTTAATTATTAAAAACAAAATATAACATTACATAGGAAAGTAACAAATTTGGAATTGTTACGTGCTTGAAGTTCAAAATATACAATACACAGTTTACAAAAAAAAATACAAAAATGAACGATATATACATTATTCAAGACTAAGACGTGACTTGTGTGCCTATGCCGTGAATTTACAGAAACTTAAGAATTCGAACATAATAATGACTGAAATGATACATTTGACATAAAAAGCGATTCAAGTGGATGTACCTGGAACGCTAAGAAACTGTCCTTTCACATCAGCAGTGCTGGTATTAGGACTTGCACCAGCAGGACTTCCGGTCCTACTACTGCCTTTCTTATCCTTTTCCACGAAACCTACCAATCACATTTGGTTATGTTTGAGCACAACAATGATTTAATTACAAGACATGTGACTCCAAGTCCATTTTTCTAAAATTTCTTCAATCGTAGATGTAATTTTCCCCGACTAGTCCATAATTATTGACGTTTGCCACAATACAGAGAAAGCATAATGCAGAAATCCGATGGCGGTGCGAAGGCCTAAAATTCACTAGGTGTAACGCTAGACTCCTGACTTTTGTTCGAATTTTGATAATTAAATTGATTGTTAAATTTAAGTTTAATTTTGTTACTTTAGGTATTAGCATTGAATTCAAACTTAGTAGTGCATCCGCCATACAAAACATGAAGAGAATGTGTCGTTAGAAAAGAAGGCAAGTTTGGCTAAAGGGATACAATGTTTAGCATGCTTTGTTGAAGGAAAGAGAGGATAGATAAAAAGTTATATTATCAATATTCCCCTTTGCTGATCCTTTAGAATATAATAATTTTTATAAAAACCAAAACATAGAAGTTAAAATCCGAACTTTTTAATAAAGATGAATGAGAGTAATTTGAAATAGCTATGAAACTAAAATAATCAAGAGAAAGCAAACACGAGAATTGAATATGGATTGAAAATGACAAGGAAAAACCAAAAACCTACTTTTACTCGAGGAATGACTTTTCCCAATTTCCGCCAAGGAACGAATAATAGGAAGCCGCGACATGTTGCTGCTTGAAGAGTTATTATGGTGGCTTTTACTGTTTTTTTCATGGAGATGGCGATGACGACGAAGCAAAGCTTCTCGAACTTTGTCCCTGATGGTGGAGTCTAGATGTGCAAATACCAAAATTATGGCATGATACAGCCTTTTAAACTGACATGACACGCCAAAAGGAGGAGAAAGGCGTTTTATCTTCAATACCCTTGCCAAAAAAATGATGTAAAAGTTTACGCAGCTTACTTGATTAAGCTTTATCACATCTCATCAAACCTCTATTTTTCAAACGACATTTACCTGGCTGTCTCTTTCCACTCCATTTCACCTCCGTCCTGGACGAGTTCTTCCATTTCAGAGAATAAGGGATGTGATTCATGGGCTTCATCATCTGCCTCTTCCCCCAAAATAAACTGGACCCGCTGCGCAGGAGGAGTGACTATGAACAAATTGTTGTTAAGAAAATTGATAATATGATCCTTTTTATTTTTAACAAACTATTCTGTGAAAGTGAGAAAGTGTGAGCTACATTTATCACAACAATGTAACAACTGACTTGCTTGCATTAGCCAGTTTTTCTATGAGAGCGCAATGGTTTATCTTAATTACAATCACATTTACAACTTAGCTTTGCTTTCAGGGATAATTTTGCCATTCATTTTTACGCAGGGATGTTAATAGCCATATATGATATTTTCTGTACTTTAAAACGTATCTCCCATTCCAGATCATCTAGTTCCTGTTCGTTACCATTTACACAAGCTTAACACAATGGATTAGATAAATGGCTAAAATGAGTTTAATGAAAATTTAAAAACGGAATGAAATGCATGTATTTACATAACATGAAACTAAAAATGCTGAGAAGCCATGCTTGCAATGTAAAACTTTGAAGAGAAAGTGACGATGCACGTTTACAACGAATTAAATTATGTTTTGTGAACAATAAATCAAAACATCTGATTTAAAAAAACTAAAACAATTACTGAATACAGATGTGCGCGTGGCGTAAAATTATCGTCACGATAAACATGCCAAGTTTAAAAGAAGTAGCGAATGATGCAGAAAATACTAATCTAGTTATGGTTAGTTATAATATAACTGTGAGGTGTGTCTGGTCCAGATAATTTGACAAATTCGGTTTCATCATCAAATGAATCGATGCCTACGCAGTCGATAGCATGAGGAATGTATGAAAACACAATCCCATTAAAAATCGCAATCTAAAAATAATATATCTGCAAATTCTAAAAAGAAAGAAAGAATCAAATACGCCAACTAAGTTTCGAGTTTCATAGATTTTAAAGCCAAAACTACTACCTAATACCCAAGGATCTCGAGAAGAATGATGCAATTGTCATTTAATACAATAAATTGTATTTTAACATGTAGAAATGCAGGGAAGAATGTTGAAGCAAAGCATAAATAGTAGGAAATAGTTTACGATTAAATGTTCAAAGCATACTCATACTAAAGAAGTACAACAACAACATTAATGTGGGTTTCATTATAGAGGACAAAGGTCACAACGACAGACAGTGGTAGTAAACAAGACTCGGCTCACATTTTGCACTACATAGATACGGAACATGTATTTCGTGTCATGCAGTTAAATATTCTAATGCTACAGCTATACTACTTCAATTACGACGATTGGCAGCAATGCAATATGGACTCCAAGAAAGGGCTTACTATATGCTTGTCCATCTTCTTGAGATATAGACAGTAAACGACCACGAGGTCTCGGTGGGCCTTCCGTAACCGAAATGATTGGAGGCTCATCGAGCGCTTGCAAGTTCAAGAGCACAAACACCAATAATGTTGAGAGATATTAAGTCACACAATTGAACACAGTAGCAGAGACACAGCACAACTACAACGTTACTACACTGAACTGCACTCCACACGGCTAAATTGTTAATTGAAAGTCATACTTGCGAAGAAAGTTACTTGAACATATATACTTCTACACTTTATTGTGTCACCATGAATGATAGAATATTACAGCTAGTATTGATCACAAAGCCCAAAGTTGCATTTATGAGTGCTATAAAAATCTTGTCTGTGTGAATGTTACGCTACATAATCTTCAGATACAATGCTGTTATACGACCTGCTGCTGACTACGTTTTAGAATTGAGATGAGTGAGTGAGTTCCAGAACTTAATACAAACAATAGAACTTATAGAACGCGGTAAGTAATGAAGTTTTATGAGTTTGCTCAAGTGCCCACTTCAGTAAAACGTGATTACTACAATGGACAACAAAGCTGATATACCTCTAGTAAAAATATTCAACCGCATAATATCTAACTAGAAGTACATGGTCAAGCAAGTCTCTTCGAGTAACTTTGCATATTGGCCAGTCGCAGCAACTGGAACTATATTATATTTTTTTGAAGCTTTGCATCTTGAAAACTATCACAACCCAGAACGCTTAAACTACAAAAACCACACTGATTAATGTTTAGTCTTTACAGTGACAAGGTGAAGTTGTTTTTTCATTGAAATCAAGTAGGGTCTTAATAATCATCATGAAGTAAGTAACTGATCCCATTTTTTGCATCTCATCTAACACATCATATCATGCTCTTCCATATTAGACACCGAGTAACTACCGAGTTATAGTTGAAATGAAGCTAAAACCTAATTATACTTAGCGGACGTAAAGGCTCATAGCAATTGCGTGTTTGAAACCAATTCATATTAATACTGTGTAGTCAAACAAAACTTAGCATTTTGATTTTTTTGAAGGGCGTATGAAAACTGCTTAGCATGTTTGACAAACAAATATTACAACTTGTTTTTACACACCTGTATTAAGTAACAAGAACTAACTGAAATCTTTTATACTTGAGCATGTGACTTGGTGAAAACGAATCTAATGCCAACGAATTATCATTTTACAAAAATAGCGTCACAATCCGTCTTTTTGCCTTGCTAAAATAAGATGTGACATGAGTGTGCAAGGTTTCAGCTATTTTTAAATTGGAAATAGAGTATTTTTCATTCTCCTGCTTGAATACCTGGTAAAAATTATAATTATGACATTGGCACCGGTTTAAATGTTCAGCATAGCCGTTTTGCACATCATTAGTATAAACCCCACTCATACCATGATACAATGAAATTGAATCCACAAATTGTAATTAGAAATGGGTGAAGTTAAATTATGTAGGAATGGAATTATCATTTAGAATACCATTTTAAGTGTGAACAATCACACAGCTGTAGAATATTAAATATGGACATAACAAAAACAACTGCTTGTAAAGCTAATATTAACTTTGTATAATATTTTTATTTTTAACTTAGGCCGATGCAAGGAGCATAGAGCACACAAAAGTTTCGCATGTCATTGTCGGCTTTGCTTTATAGTTGCTTTAAACTGCGAATTATATTTTCGTCCAATATACATAGATACAATTAGAAAGGCATGTGACTTGTACGGCCAATCATAATTTTCTCTGCATTTGTCAATTATGAAATGTTTTTAACATGTTAAAAGTAGTTGTGTGAATATTTAATGTTTTATTTCACTTTCACACTAAACATCGTATCAAGGAGCGTCATCGAACTCAGAATTTAGGGTAATGTGTTTTCTAAACCTGTCATGATCAATATAAATACATGCTATACTAAAGTTTATGGTCCAACATGATCTTCATGAAAATAGATATAATAAAATGCTCATGTCATAAGTTTGTATGATTCTTTACTATTTTATTCCGCAGTTCTAAAATGAGGCTAGTGCTGTGGGGTGACGTGACTCCTTCCATTCCGTTTTTCATGAAAGCTCATCGACCTGACGACTACCAATTCCCAGTGACACTAATGCTAGCTACTTTGCTATTTTCACATTTGAATACCTACCAAAAAGTGTACGTATCTTGGTATCTTTCAATTCTGTACATTCTCTCCTCGCTTTCCGTTCACCTCTCTTTCCTTAACTTTCTCTTGCCCTTGCACAACCTTTTATGGCAGTATCGATTTCTCCTCGGCACATTGCTCACTCACTCTTCCTACCGAGTGCCGTTTTCATATAGTATTAAGCAAAATCACACTCTGCATCTACGTCATCTCGTTTGCTACTACACACAACATACTTTTCCACCTCCATACAGTTTCTTACATTCAGCAAGTTTTTATACGGAGAATTTTCTCCGGTCTGGTTCATTTCGTATTCATAACTAACTGCTGGTGTGCAGACATTAGTATTGCAACTCTATCGTTAAAATCTTTATATGGTGAATCAGTGAGCTTACGAGGTAACCTCAACCTCGTCGAGGTTTGATACATTAACCAACAGATTTGGGCTACAGATCTGTTTATTTTTTAATCCCTACGTAAGTTTCAGGTATTCATACCTCATATTTTAAACATTGAAAGGTATTTTATATCTTAGTAAAACTATAGTACTACCGTTTAATTTACTTACGTGGTCTTTCATCGTCTTTATCGTCTTTTGATCCATTTTTGTGTCGATGTCTCCGGTGATGCGACCGTTTTCGATGACTCCCACCAGACGCGTTTCCTTGTCCAGGAACATGGACTCCAACAAAAACCGTATGTGCACGGTGCCCTAAAAGAAACCAGAATGAAGTAAATTAGAATGTGTATCATTTGCGTCATTACACGACGTTTACACATTAAGTGTCACCCTTGGTTAGTCATCTAAGCTAAAATGCTTGTGAACGTCCTCATGTCACGAACCACTTTCCCATTTATATTTATACTTTAACCGGGTATTCCATCCGTAAACCTATAAATATGTAAATGAAAAAACAGGTTAGCCCGATGAATGCGATATGTTTTTGGACTCTTTCCCCAGGCTGTAATAATTATGGCGATGAGCATAATATTAATAGAACTCTTATGTAATAAAATTGCTTTCATACGCCGTAAACGGAAAGTATTATCATTGATTATTTTTTAAACAATATCGCTGAATCACGTTTGGTAAAACGTGCAATACCAAGTGATGAACAAATCCTTTTCTTCTAACATCATATCGTCGCTGTTTTTGCACCCTGCTTGAGGTTGAGTTCCTCAGTGATTTTTCGACATATGCCAATCATTATTTTCACATGAACCGGTCTATTCGCTGGACACATTTTTATGGCGAGTTAGAATTTCATAGTCTATGAGCGGAGATGATTTATTTCATGGCTTGCTCTAAGATATTCGATTCATCTTGTTAACACGAAATGTTTCACCGACGAGTACAAAGAAGTGTACATGTTTAAAGGAAAAATAATTTAACGCATTAAACAGAGGTGGTGTGTCTGCCCTCAGCAATAAAAATCTGCAATCTCACCATCAACAAATCTTTCAAACTAAGGACGAATCTTCTTTTTTTATATTTATTGACTTGCGACAGTACAGTAGAACAGTTTTATAAGAGAGAACGGATAATAATTTTGGTAACATGATGAAATGCAATGGAGTTTGAATATTTCTTTAAAACCAAAACCATATTATAATGCATACAACGAAAGTTAGGTATATCCATCGACGCACAATCATTACATCGTCCTTGTAAACTTACATTTCCATAAGAGATGCCGCGCTGACTGGTCACGTCAAATAAATGAAAGAAAATTGAAGAGCGCAGAGAATATAATAAGCATCAGTTGCACTAACAAAACAACGTATCCCAATACACTTGCATACAAAAACGGCTTGCAGATGGATTATACAGATTAATCTTCCAATAAAATGCCATTAAAATTTACCTTGAAACAATTTCAAAACAATACACATGCCTATCAATGAACTCCCCATGCCAGCATTCTTCCATCGCATGGTAAAATAATACACGGCCCATTTAGCTTCTGATCATTATAAAAAATAAAGCAATGCCTTCCCTTTATACACGTGTGCTGGCATCGACATAACTTCCATTTTCATTCTTTTGCATCAACTTATAAGATGATAATACCCTTCAATGTCCTCTTGGTTTAGCATAGCAGTGTTTTGTCTTCTTGCAGAGTTTTAAATATATGAGTGTAAATATGTATATTGCATATGACTGAAGTCAAAACAATGTCAAGAGTTTAGTCATAGTCATGACGCATGCATTCGCCAAGTTCAACATTTTGTGCCTAAATATTTTAACTAAAAATATATGGACACTTGCCAATTCCTAAAACTTGATGAAAAAAGATAAAAGAGCGCTTTCAGTTTTAGAGGAAGTGAGAAGAGTGCAGCATCAAATCACACCTCTCTGAGATTATGTACTCCTACTACTTTCTTAAATGAACATTTTTTGAAGGAAAGACAAGATGAAAACGCGACCTGCATTTATTTTACATTCGCAGACACACATGAATGCCTCATGCGTCACCCAGATAGAGTTCTGTACATCTAGTCATTGATCATTTACTTTTACCCGTCGTAGGTTGCATGCCGTTTATACTTAGATCATTTGTACGCAATGAATATTGTAAGATGCTACTGCTTTACTACTGTTAACAGAAGAGGAAATCATAATATGAACTTATACAGCAAACACGATACTTTGTAGCTTGACTTTTCGTCACTTTACTTGACTAATTTGCCAACAGAAGAGCCTCTAATGTCAAGAAGGTTTCAAGATTATCTTCAACCTTGATAATAATTTTCATACATGTTCGCTCTCATGTAATTACATTCTTTAGACTGGACGAGTGAGTTCGAATTTAAATCAAATAGGGAAACCGCATAGCAATCACTTTATATTTGAATAGCTAGCAGATGAAGGAGTTTGACAAAGGTCAGCAGAGTAGAAGCATACTGAAGGAATAGGTTCACTTAACATAAAAACTTGATTAAAAAGGAGGGCTGCTAAAATTAAATCAACTAGCTCTACGTGAAGAACGAATGAGGCAATGAATGATAGTTATAGAATTCTAACTCATCCGTCGCGCGGTTTATTTTATAAAAACTTTCCCCTTTAGCTTTTATCGTCATTTCCTACTGTAAGTTGTGCCATTCCTTACGACACAGATAAAAATCTACATACTCCATGCACAGTACAACTCTACCTACACTTTTAGTACTTCGAGAAAGATATTGCGAAAGATAACTCTATCGATTTCTTATTTCCTACCTTCGAAATCCTGTTCGGAGAAATTCTGGAGTGTTTGTAGGGCTCCAGGATCTTTGGGCGCTTCTTCGTCAACTGGTGCTCGCTGCATGGCCCACGGTCTGTAATCAAATCAAATACAAATTCTATCTAACTTTTTGAATTAAGCATGTCAATGAAATAATACACTACAATAAAATGAGTAAAATATGACAGTATACTACGAAACAGTTGGTCAACTGACTGCTGCAACTATGAAGTAAATCTGTGCAACGAGACAAAATAAGACAGTACAAACGCCTTCGGCCAATAAAATAATTGAATTCACTAGCAGCAGAGTGACAAACTGCACAACGAAATCATCCTTGACGTGTGTACGATGGCTAATGGCAATTTTACATGTTTGACGAATGTTACTTTACAACTGGCAACTATAACCCAAATGAGTCGGTACTAAAAACTGAGAGTTCGCAAAAAATAAATTCATTTCCGAAGAAAGTCACGTCTGAACTTTAGCTATGTTCTCATTCAATATACTGTTCGTAATCCTCGATAAACAGAATGCTGTGAATGGCACATCCGTTTTAAGATTTAAAATATTCATGCTTTATTCTGAAATAAAAAAGGTATTAAACATTTCTACATTTTTTTTATAATATATTCTTACTCTCATAATAAGCTAGCCCTTCTAAGCCCCGCCCGGACAGGTAATAATGAATAAATAATTTTAAATAACTAAATCGGCTTAACTTCTCGATTTCTCTTTAACACATAAAAGCATCCCAAATCTCAGTTTCATATGGCAAAATAATTTTTATGGCTACTTTCTTCTCGGATTGCAATAAAGAAGACGGACGTGATTTGAGTTTTAACAAATCTGGGACAAATATGTTTATTTAAATATATTTAGCGCATTACCAGTCATTGGAAATGAGGTTTACAACATAACCATACTAAACAAGCAAATGAGCTTATCAAATGCATTTACTCATCCGAACTTTCAGAGTATCACGTAAAGCAAATGGGTAACTAATTAGCAGCGCAATACTTAACTTAATGTTTGTACTCGTGTTTACACGAATGACAATCTTGTAAATGGCTCATTTTCAAACGCAATACCAATGACTCTTGGTTGGGTAACTTCATATCTTATCTACCATATCAGAATTTCAGTGCATGTATGTTATTGTTGTAGTTGTGAAGGAGCGAAATTCATCAGTGATGATTATTCAAGGCGGACATAACCGTGAAATATTACTACTTCACTGCATAAGGCCGTTGATAATCATAAGGAGCAATAAATCATTAAAGTTGTACTAAACCAATTTAAAAAAAACTCGAGAAATTGTTTGCTGTACCGCACGTTTCTTGTTACGTAAGAAGTAAAACTTACGAATTTGTAGCATTCAGCGAAACACTAAACTATATATACGAATTGTAAGCTGACAACTTATTTGACACGAAGATAAACCTGTCCTGGTCTTCACTTTTCTAACAAAGGTAGGCATACATTGGACTTTGGACTGGACACACATAAGAGTACAATACGTAAGGAACACTGAAAGCAAATGCAGCGTAATTTCAAGTTTAGGGGGAAAAATGGGGAAAATAAATTATGTCATCTCCACTGAAACATGAACGGCAATAGACTAACCAATTACATAAAATACATTTTTTACAAAATCAGCTTTAGTAACCAAAAGTATTGGGGTCGAAATACAAATACAAAAATAAAAACTTATACATTGTTTCAATGCAGCTCCACAGATGCGTTTAAAAGAATGCAAAAAATTCATTAAGCAAAAATTAATTAACTTGCCTGGAAAGTAAGATTTGTGTCCTTTGAACAGAGTATTAAAAAGTAAGAATCCTTAGTTCACAAACCCCGAATCTGGCAGAATGTTTTGCAGAACAAATCTGATCACGCGTTAGCGAACTCACAAGTTAGTCAAAATTCTGTTGATGCTAAAGAAGTGAAGGAACTCGACGGGTGGTGTGGTACTGGTAGCGTGGTTCAATTTCTCGACAAATTCTCCACATGGATAACTGTCACCAAATATCAGTGATCATAAATGGAATTTAGAATTTAGAACACAGAACAGTCTCATGAAAAATCTTTTTTCTTCAGCGACTCGCAACTGCCTATTTTCTAGCAACAAGCTTAGGCACCAAATCTTAAAATTTCCCCATCTACGCAACGACTGAGTATAACAATAATTACGGTGAACGTCAGTGAATGTGAGATTAAGAACACTATGAGCAGAAGCAGTTGTGCAGTCTTTCTGTCAGCTACAACCACGACGAAAACCTTGTAAAAGCCTGAAATCAAGTAGAGAGAAAAGAAGCTGCAATGAGTAAAAAAGTCTGGTCCATTATATGCACGTTATATACCATTTCTCTCAACTAGTTAACTACAGCTTTGAATGATCCACACCGTAAACCTGCCAGACGAGCCAGTCGATTTTATAAATGCATACATTATCGTCACCATCATTCCTGTTCACAGTAAGAGCTATTGGTATATATTTATATTATATTGGCAATAATGCCAATTGAGGAAGCTGACTTATACCTATGCTCCTATACTAACTTCTTTACGTAAAGGCTAATCTTGAACGCATTAGATGATCCACAACACAACATACAATGATATTCATTCTACCATTACATTACGAACCTTCCATAAAACATGCTGCAATCAATGAATCTAATCTGAATATAATATTAAAATAATACTGTTTGTTGATACTTGATACATTATGCAAACTTAAGGACCGTGCGGCGTGCACATCTGGAAAACACGCTCGTATGCTTTAGTCCTATCATGATCTGGTTTAGCACTTATTATTGACTCACAACTGTGAGAGGAATGACACACTAGCTAAAGACCTGAATTTATTATTATTATGTTCGTTTTAATGCGACTGGAGTTCGAATGTTTTCTGCGAAAATAGTTTTTTACCCATATACAAAACATACGCACACGGCTTGCTGAATGTATTTAATAATATGATTTAGTTTTGTTGAGAACTCCTTGAATCAAAAACATAACCATGATAATAATGAACCTACTTCACTTAAACGTGGGATGTCATCAATCCTCATTCCTTTTAAGTCTTACATCCATCATCTCCCTTCCCTTCATAAGCATCCCCCTCGCCTGCTATCCAATATACGATGAAGCTTTAATGAATGTATGTCAATGATGCTACCATAATATAATAAATTAAAAGGAAAAACAAACAACCAAACATATAAAATGCTTGATTGTAGTAGTATGTATTTTTAGAATATAATAAAACATGACAAGCAGCCGATCAGGTCGTGTTTGTGTCGTCAAAAGTTCAATTTATATATCAGGCAAAGGCAATCTTATAAAGGGGCGATGCTACATATATAGGGGTATTAATAGAAATAGAATATTATGGGAATGTGGAATAAGAAACAAAAACTAATTTTGCATGACCGTTTTGTTCTCATGTAATGTTATAAACTAGAATTTCAAACCCTAAAAATACTCCAACTTTAAATAGTTATTTAATTCAGCATATTATAACTGGATATACCTAAATAAAACTCGTTTCGCTGACGGATGACCCGATTTTAACTATTTATATACTGGAGATAACACTAGGTTTGCTTAGTACATTGTTACACTTTGATACGTATTTAGGTCTGAAGACCGGACTAGTAATATTGTGCTCACTATCATCCTCATCGTCTTCATGTGAACATACAACATCACTGTTGGAATTAGCACCCACAATCACATTCAACTGGAAATCAGTTGCTTTCAAAGGACAATTTTTTCCAGTTAAATCATGCGTTTGCGCCGTTAAACTAGTTGTCTTGCAACTTGGAGACGAGCTGCATACACGAGAAACACGATAGAATATACGATAATTGCAACTGTGATACCGATTTCTCTGATATCGCAGACATCCCATGATAAGCCACAGAAATAGTCTATGAAAATGGCAGTTTAACTCCAAATAGCATTATATAAGATCATGTCCCACTTGTCAGCAAAAGGGAAATAATATATAAGAAGTGGAAAGTAAGAAGCACCACTGTATCACACCATAGAACACTACATCTACGCACTTAATGTGCAAACTCCACAATTTATCTAAATGATCTTGTTCGTCTAGCTGAACCACCTTTTCGAGTGTCCCACTTGATCTTAACTTATTTAGACTGCAAGGACTGTCGTTTTACATTAATAGGTCGAGCACTGTCTCCTGTTTGAGACAAGAAGTAAAAGTGACGGAATTTCGGAATGTTGAATGTTATGATACAATAAGCTAACCCAAGCGTCTTTCTGTCTTCTTTGCACTGAAATTGAATTTATCTTGTGTAATATGTAAAGACCAAGTGGTACTTTCGGGAGGTAGGACGATAATTTGAATTTATGTAGAGTTTATGGTCTACAAACCTATCAATTCTATACTCGGTTCGCAACTTGAATCCGAATGGGCATACGAGAAGAAAATATGTGGAAAGTCTCGCACATACTCACATCACACATTTATTAGCACTCATCGTTTATATTGGCACAGGAATCAGTTTCTTAAATAAAGTGCTTTTAAACACAAGCAACCTAAAATTTAATGTCTCATGGATATTTAGCTCTTTTTTGCAAACTTCATGCACTAAACTGATTGGTTAGGAACTCCATGGAGTTTGTTCTTCACAAAATAATCCAATCTAATGAATTCAGTCAATAAATTTACATAATATACTTCATCATTCAAATGTTGAACGTATAAAGACTTATTTAATCTAATAAAACAGCTCACTATGTGAACCTTCCAGTGAAGGAGATGGAAATTTCCACAATATTTGCTATCTTAATATTCTCTCGTTTTCACATCTTTGACAAACTTGATCTGCCACTTCACCTTTACTAAAAAGGTCTCAAGTCAAAAGCTAACCTGGCCGAAAATACAATCTGGTTTATAACTTTGGAAAAAAATCAATGCCAGCAGTTTATGTGTGCAAGTTTATTTCTCCCATGATTTTATTCACATAAGGTATCATAACGTATTCGGCTACTGTACGGCGGGATGTATTCTATCCTGTGTCTGTCGGGAACTTCTTACATACAACGTTGCTTACATGCTATTAATTAAAGATTCGTAAAAGTGCACAAATCCTTTTGTTTTCGAATTCAAACAAACAATTTACAACAGAGAGCAGAATTAAACCAGCATTGTTATGATAGCACCACAATAAGAAAATGAATAACTACTTCAGCCAAGTCTATACGACGGCGACGAAAGCAGTAATACATATATGAACGAACCGATATGTTGGTTCTTCTATGCAAGTAGCTCGTCTGCGAGCGTCCTGTTCCTGAAATCTTTATCTGTTCCTAAAAGGATGAACGTACGTAATATGTTGCGAAATGGTGCTGGCTGAGGTAGATGCGCAAGGGCAAGCAAATAGCAAAGAAGCAGCTGTGTTTCCTATTGGAAAATGTGGCACTTCTAGAAACACCGAACCGAGAAGGCAGCTTTACTTGTACTATTTACATTCCGAGCAGTGCCAAGTGCCAGCATGTTGTGCATCATGATGTTTGGTGGATACACACGAGTTACAAATATATCATATTCATAAAGGCACATTTATTTACTTACTATGCTATGGTTAAATTCGATCAAAAGTATTGCTAGAACTAGAACTCCGCACTGAGGTACGTACGTGCCAAGTCAAAATACTTGTTTGAATTTAAGAACTACTTGAATCATATCATGTTTTAATTATTAGTGTAAAATAATAAACAACCACTTTGTTAGTGAATAAATGTATACCTCCATATTCTCCATTACATTAGGACAAAAAGAAATTAAGAAAAAGCAGCTTCAATTTCATTTTTCTAATGCATGGTTCGCCGTAAAACTATATGTACGCATTGGATGCATGAACTATGTGATAATGATAATGCATACTTTACAAGGATGTTCAGCCTTTCTATAAGTTTGCTCATCATCAGGCGTAATAGTGAATGCTTAAACCTTAACGGATGAATCACAAGTTTCCAAGGTCCGATAGTACTTACGAGACCACAGGATAGCTTTCAATAAATATTGGGTAAAATACAAAAAATCTTGAAATTCATACTTAAGGTGATGTGATGTTTGCCCTTGCGACTTTTCGGGTTTTTCTCATCAGTTCAGTGCCGAATTCGTGGTTGAGTTGTCCCGAACGGTTCGGCCAAAGTCGGAAGTAAAAATGATCTGGGTCTTTCCAGCAAAAAGCAAGGTTTTCGTTTGACTTTCTTTCGACACATACAGGAACCGAAAGCGTAATAGTGTCATGCACAACTTCATGAAAACCAAACCAAGCCCCCACATGAAATACAAAACAGTGAATGAGATGATTTCCACTTCCCTTTATGCTATACTTATCGTCAGTAATGCAATGAAAGGAAATGAAATTTTTAAACTACTAGCAATACTAGCATGAATCCTATACGCAATGCCAGTGAAACAAGGAACACAAAAAAGTTCTGACGTTTGCTCACTACGTCGTATGAAACACTATTTTTCTTATTAACACAAGACGGAGTACAATAATAATAAAAAAAGTCAATCATATTTTCTTTCAGCGAAAATATTTAGAATGTCTTGCCTGTGGTAAGGTTGGCTAAACTTAGAATTTACAAGCTGCTAGAGTTGCTTTTCCAGCGATAATTTTCCATCAAAGATACAATACCTCCTTCGTTGTTTTTAAGCTATGCATCCAACTCTATACTAGTATATGTACATCATCAGATTTCAGTGAGCTTCCACCGCGGCGGACGTCACCGACTGACTAGGCTGACCAAACTTTTGTTAATACCGATGCTTGTCAGTAAAACACTAGTATCAAAAGTGTTTCCTTTCATTTTACTTTTCCTATGTTCAACCACACTTTCAATTTTAGATACACATGTCTGAAAGTCTTTTTACCTCGAAGGTCTAAGTCAAATCAGTTGTTCAAGGTAATATCTCAAACAAGTAGACCCCCATTTAAAATTAAATGGATAAAAGAAAGGGTTAAAGTCTGGTAAAAATTTGAAGCAATTAAGATTTATTAATTCTTCAAATAAATATGTATTACATATTTTATTTATTAAGTCCAGTCCAGTCCTATGTAACTTAGTCAGTATTTACTCATTCAGAATGTGTGCAACATCATCATTAGCTACACTACCTATATG
>JAHZNA010004206.1:0-17000 GCA_027743935.1 Sinodicranocentrus sp. ZH6
ATTGTGAATAACTTAATCCCATATTCCTCTTTGGTATACTTTAAAAAATCTTGTAAATACTTATGGACTCGTTGTTAACCTCCTTTTGGGAGTTTTAGAGAGAGGTAGAGATGGAGTGGGAAATCCTAGTAGGTAGAGTCATGTTGAAAAAATACAGAGGGGAGGCTATAATCTGTAACAAAATTTTTATTCTAACGAGTGGTATAAATGTGTCTAGATTTATCGCTGTAAACATGATGAAGAAAGTGATTAAATTTTAAAGAATTTGTTGGGCTAAAACGTAAACCTTCCTTTGGGACATTCATCTAATTCCTTCATTACAACCATTTTACCCTTCTTGTCAGTCTTTATAAAAGACAGGAGATGAAATCAGGTCAAGGTAAAAAAAAACCCAGACCGTATGAAATTTTATCATCCCTCACAAGTGGGATCCCCGCTATTTTAAGTATGAGACTGACCTAATCCCCAAATTAAATTTTACTGACACCGTCAATCACTAGGTGGTGGGGGGAATGTGAAGAAGAAGAAATTATTTTCAAACGCCACCACATTCTCTTCAAGTAAATCTCATAACCCTTCTTTGACCACTGACATCATGTCATTCACACTGTTTGCTTTTGTTTATATCACCAACGACTCTTCTGGACATTAGGCAGATTTTAAGGCATGTGTGGTGAAAACCCGTGATCCACTTTAGAAGCATAATATTTTAAGCTTTAAAATTCTTCAAGCAATGCCCCTCCCCAGGCTTAAAACAAGGTAAACATGTTGTTCCTCTTGCCATTTCCGAGAAAGATATTTTGCAACGTTACACAAAGTCCTTGCGAAATTACCGGAACGCCTGGAAACTCCATCCGTGACCGAGTAAATGATGTTTCTCCATATACTTCAAACTATTTTATTTTTTCCTTCTTCCCCTCTTTAATATTGTATGTCATGTAGTCTCTCCACATCATTTTATGGTAAACATCCCCTTTCTCTTGACTTGATCACTATTCCAGTCATTTCCAGGGAAAACCGTTGTAGAAAACTAAACCGGAAAAAATATTCTCTTCACTTGCCCACTCCCCTCATTGCAGACGTGTGTAACTTTTTGGTTTCATCATCTCTCAAATTTCCCCATCACCCAAACCACATCACTCATCCAAGGTCATAAAGTCAGTAGAACGGTGGAAAGCATGATACCATGTTGAGATCACAATGAATACATAAATAACCTTTAGAATCCGTGGTTTCTTCTTCCACTCTTGTTTTCACTCATTCCAGCGGTTACTGCGGGATTTTCTGTAAATATCTGGAAAATATAAAAGGGATTCTGAGAAAATGTTTGAGGAACGTGAAACCATCTTAAACAAGTTCTTCCTGTCTGAGTGTGTCTGAGCACCCCGATCCCTTTTAATATAGCATCCTTCATCTCATATTATACTTGTCTAACAAGACACCCTTTGATTTCTCTCGAGGGGATGATGACAAGACAAAAAATAAATAAAAAAATTCCACCCAAAGTCGTTTTCTAGTTCAGTAGGCCATTTCAGCCTTTCCATTCCATGTGAAAAGTGAATACAGACATGTTCCGACAATTCCAGGAAATTCTCCATTACACTTATAAATCTTGTGAAAAGTTAGGAAAATGAAGCGGTTTGTTGATTTTATTTTATTTTCATGTGGGTGGTCTCAACATGCCTAGGGTTGGATTTCCCTTTGCATAACATAATATAAAAAATGCTTTTCGTAGGAAAATAGAGGAAGGCATAAAACAGGTAGCCGCAGAGACAAGCTTGGAACATTATGAATTTTGCTTACTGCCTTGATACCGAAAACATTATTATTGTTATTTCCAACTTCCTCTCCCCGTTTTTCCTTATCTCTGTCCCCTGCCGTTTCATTCAACATGTGTGGAATGGAATGCACGCCGCTGGAACTGCAACTTACAGTGCCAACAACCCACATGCTTCCCCAAGGATGTCGGCGTTTTTCTCGTGACTTACAACTTTTCACTTGGCTCCATGTCTCCTCACTTTTCGCACATTCTCCTCCGCAATCCGACTTGACACTGGAAAAGCATACACAAGAGGAGAGGGATATCCAAACTGTTTTTTTCTCAATGGGGAACATTCTGCGGTTTCAGAGGATACCAAGAGGTCACTAACTTTGGGCGAAAGATGTGGAAAGGAAATGCTAAAAAAAGAGATAATATAATCCCAAGCTGGATATTACTTTTAAAGGAAACTTATAGGACAAGATGAGGATTGGCAGGTTTTCATGATGGCAAACATAAAAACCAACAATTGAAGCTGATTTACATCCTCCTCCAGTAGATATCCAGATGGAGATAACATTGATAAATTGAAACATTCTTCTCTCCAGAAGAGATGTCTATAGCAGAAGGAAAAAAACGCACGGATTCTCTTGACTAGAGGGACCACTAAAAGTCCTTTTGACGAGAAAGGAGAAAAGACTGACCGAGTTCTTTTGATTACTTAATGACCTTCAATAAACACACTGACTGCATGACCACTCCAAACGGAGGAGGGAAAAGGTTAAATAAATTTCTCCATGTGTGGGCTCCCATTCCTTCAAAGGCACCTTCTCAAAAGGATACGAGTAGGTAGACAGCCAAGTATCCACAAAGAGAAAGATCCACCTCGTAAAAAGGGGTATAGGAGGTAGTCCATGCCAAACCGGATGGCGTTGGAAACATGCTCATCAAGATGTCAAACATTTCTTAACGAAACAGATTTCAAATCAGCCACAACTAATTACCGAAATGGAATACCCTACCTTTCAGCCATACCTTTAACCCTTCCAACCAAAAGGTGGACATTCAAAATTGGAAAATACATTACACCCTAAATGCATGTGGTCCTATACGCTAAGTATTCAGCTTAAAGTTTCCAAAGAAAAACATCTCGATGTAGGTCAGCTATAAACCTGACGCACGGAGACTCCAACATTAGATTAGAATTTAGTAAAGTTCTTTTAACCTGTTCATTATTGTCTGATCTATGTATGTGTGGTGGTATCTATCTTTGTGCAAATCTTGGCAGAATTAAAAGAGTATGTTTTCAACGCCCCACGGTTCCTGTTGGATGTCCGCTTAAGGGAGAAAAAACTCAAGTTTTTGTTGTTGTGCTGCAAGAGATAGAAAGAGAAAAAGAAAGGAATGAAAAGTGATGCCATAACTTTTTCCAGACGTTCATTTTATTATCAACCGGGCCAAATAAGCCCTTGAAAGTAAGAGCCCGTCTGGGCTTTTAAGATTAGAGAGGTAACAAGCACAGCATTTTTTCTTCCCTCCTCCCTCTGTTTTTTCTCGAGAAAAAAAGATTGAGGAAAATGGGAACAAGGAAGAAGAGAAAAAAGAGGTGGTGGAAAACAAGATTTTTTTTCTTTTGTGCTCCCCTCTTGACATCATTATGTATCATGATGCGCACACAGTTTTCATCAACACGTATACACACACAATATGTGGGTCGTTTTCATCACTAAAAACAAGTGGGATGAGTGTGGGATCGAGAGAGGGAAAAGGTGAAAGTCATTATTTTTCTCCACTGTTGCTGGAAAAGTCTCTGGACAACAGCTGGAAATACCTGGAATGAATGTATTCGTAATTATTTAGGGATAATGGGAACCTCTTTTTTGTGTTGTGTGGGGAAATGTGCAAACTGTGCAGAGTTCCAGTGTGTGTGTGTGCGAGGAGGAAAAACCACAAAATTTATTTCCTATTCTTGTCTCTCGTCCAGTGCTTGGGTGGTTGGACTTTGTTAGTATGTGTGTCTGTGTTTTTAAGGGAAAATATCTCCAGGCTTGTTTCTGGAGGGGCATTGTACAAAACGGGAGCCCTAGTGTGAGGTTGATTTTGTAAAGAGGCTCCTACTCTGTAGAATATTTGAACGCTTTTTCATTTACTCTCATTGCAACCGGGTTGTGGTCATTTAATCACTTTATATTTTTGTTATGCAAGTCTTGAATAATAATCTTCTCGTTTGTATGATTTTTCTATGCATAATCCTCCAAATTTCATTAAGCTTTTTGTATGTGGGAGTAAGTAAATGAATGAATGAATGGGGGGTGCTTGATTCGCTGGAAGTGTTGAAAAATTCAATATTATTTTTCACAATTACACAAATTATCTCAATCAAAATTACAATAGCACATTAAAATTGTAAATATTTGCTAATTAACATATAAATTTCTAGCTATTTTCAAAACGAGGATAATAACTCTTGTAATTCTTGACCGTCCAAAGTCTCAAAGTCGATATTTTTCAAAAATTCAATATCCGAGTCCGACTCTCCCGACGAGTCATGAACAATTCGGGCATTGACAAAAGCAGGAATAGCACCGTTATTATGTTTATGAACATGACTATGTTGTGGCGCCATCCCAACACTGGTTGCACTTCTACGAAGAGGTTGACCTTGTTGGGGTATCATGGTACCATTGGGATTTCTGGATTGAGGTTGTAACAAGGTACCATTTCCGGGATGAATGACTTGTCCATTGATTTGGTACTGAGGGGGGTTCACGAGTTGAGCTTTCATTCCGGCAATTGTAGCGCTAAGCTTGTGTTCTATGGCCTGCATTTTTGGAATATTGCTATGCTGCTGCTGAGAGCCTAGGTGGGATTTTTGATGAGGGGTGGAGGGACGATGATTTGTTTGCGGACGCTGTTGGAAATGAGGACGGTTTCCAGCATGAGGTTCATTTCCTTTAAAGGCTTGCTGGAGTTGTTGCTGTTTTGCGAGAAAACAAGTGGATGGAGTTGCAGATGAAGATTTTTGAAGAGGAACAGTGGATGTCGGTGCTGGGGTGGAGGAGCGTGGTGACGTGGACTCTGAGAACCATGGGGTGGAAGAAGTGTGAACTTTAAAATCCCTCCCCTGCAAGAAAATGAAAAATTATTATACATGCATGCATAAAAAATACTGAACAATTTGGGATTATATGGAGAATGTGTGTTTCGTACCGAATTGTAAATATTTTTCTCTAAGAATTTACACTTATCCTTAAAGCTAACGTCAGCAGATGCAAGAGGATTTGGATTTTGTTGTGCAATCCCATTCTCAGCTTTGTTACCCCATCCAATGAAACTATTTTGATTCAGGCTTCTCGCCCGCATATCCCTAATTTGTCTCTTTGTCCAGTTCTCTTGCTCATCTTCCTGAGTGGCTCCAGCGATTGCTTGCTTTTGTAAGAATGTACTAATTATCGCTCCCGCTGGAGTAGTTCTCCTTTTCATTATTTTCATCTGCATCTCTACAGCTTCTGAACTTTTTTGTTGTTGCAAAAGCAAGATTTGTTGTTGTTGTTGCTGCTGAGGGGTCATTGAGCTCGAGCTGGAACGAACAATTCCAGAATTTATGGTAGTGCTTGAGCTCGTTATAGCAAGGGGTGAAGGTCCTCTTCTAAAACCGACATCGGACCTTGAGCGAATTAAAGCTTTTGAAGGTGCCGTCGATGCTACACTAGCTGGTCGATTTTCACTCGCAACATCTTTATCCCGTCCTTTGCGGCACGCTGCAAATAGCTCTCCAGGTGGGACAGGATTTAATTTGATTACAGGGATAACCACATTTATTTGCGTTGTTGAACGTTGCAAACTATTCTGGCTTTCGGATTGCATTAGTGCGTCATAAAATTGAGATCGTCGTTTCTCCCTTTTCGACTGATTATTGTCTTCTTGGTCCTTCCGGTTCTTTTCGAGGAGCTCTTTCGCCCGCAAAAATTCTTTAATTGAGAGGCTATGATGAAGTTTTGAGTTGTTCGGGATCTGCTGAACTCTTCCCCCTTTGGGTTCATAAGAGGAGAAGGCACTGTCTCGAGGAAAATCTCCTTTAAAGCGGAGATAAACCTGAGACAAATATCTAATCAACATTGTCCGCTCATTATCCCCACATCTCACAGACTGCTCTGCATCCATCGGGATAGGGATGGAGAACTCCTCCTGAAGAATTTCAAACACAAGCTGATTCTTCACAAAAGCCTCCACATTGTCGGGAAGAGGGAAATCAATGAGATCAGGACGATACCGGTAGATCAACGCAGGTAAAGCTTTTGCCCCGTTCATGGCATCACACAATGTTCCAAACTGCACCCCTTTTGGAGCTACTTGATCTTGAAGCCACCTCGTTAGAAAATCCTCTGGCATGACAAACTCCTTTTTAGACTTTGTATTCGGATCTCGAATAGGATCAAAGACATCTGTTATAGGAACATCTGAATCATATAGATACGCCATCTGGTGGGCGTTGACAGCGTTTAAATTAATTTTTGGGTATCTCGTCCTCGGATCAATGCTATATTGAGTGAGATCCTTAGCCAAATTTTCTGGAGTGGTTTGTCCCAGCAGTCTATAAATCGACTCTCTCTCGGCCAACACTTCCATCACCGAATTGAGCCCTTTTCCCCACCCCCTTATCATCCAAATGGCATCATACGAGCTTAGAAATCCTCTCGCACAGCCACTCCCCGTTGGCCAAAAAGGCTCGAGCAGAGCATCCCCAATTAAGCCTACCAAAAGCTTATGACCTTTTCGCTGGAACGCCCTACAGGCGTTTTCCGACGCGTACATGGTGGTAAAGTCAAAAACGGCCACGTCCGGCTGGCCATAATGGTTCAAAGCGAATTCCAACTCTGGAAGTCGATTATCCGTGGCGAACACAACTGCCTCCATGGTAAACCTTTGAAGCGCCTCTTGATCCACATTTTGAGGAGAGAGGAGCAACTCCGGCTCAGGAAAATCCTGTGTGAGTGTATTTTTTTACATTTTTATTACTCAATTTTCATCTGGAGGATATTACCTGGAGAAAAAAATGTAATGCTGAAGGGAGCCCATACTACCGACCCCCATCCCATTATAATGATATTACATGAAAGAGTAATATTACGATTATGACCTGGTATAATGTAGTTTATAGGAAATTCAGAGAAAGAGAGAGAGAGAGGGAAAAAAATTGAATCATGAACACGCATATATAAAATTTCCAAGAGGAAATCTCCTTTTCGAGAGAAAATTGATTTTTAAGAAAAAAATATCATATTATCGAGTCATCTTCCTCTATATTTGTATTTTACCTTTTGCTCCAAGCGCTCTAAGGTCGGTGATGACAAAAGGCCACAAATGCAAGACATTGTTACGAGAGAGCTTCTCCCGCTTTTCAATCACGACTACCTTGGCTCCTGAAAATTGTGCGTCAATTGCTGCCCTTAGACCACAAGGACCTGCTCCGATTATGAGAACCTGGAAAGAAAACGGGGAAAAATAGATTTTTATGTGGGGCAGAATGATACTCATTGCTATACCTTATTATTAAGTGTAAAGATAATAGGAAAGAGGGTGGGAGGTAGTTATGTCTATATATAAAAAAAAAGGTTGATGTTCACATAAGCTTTTCATTGTATGCGCCATCATCCCAGAGATTCATACCTTTGTGCTTGCACAATATCTCCCTCTTGCATAACATTTCTCTGCAGCCTTCTTCTCAAATCTCGACCAAAGCTCTTCCGCTCGCCAAGATGGGATCTTGCCCTATAAAAGAATCATTCACTTTCATTTACACATTTCAACCGAGAAAAAAACAGAGAGAGAGACAGAGGTGGCATTGTACTACCACACCCACAAGGGAGAAATATCTTCTTCTTCGTTTTTTAAAAAAATAAAGTTTCACTTTAAAAGAAAGTTTTCGCTTTCCTCCATTTCCAGCAATATTTATTGGAGGTGACTAAACAATACTTTAAAAGAGCTTTACATATTGACATATATGGATGTAAAAACTTTCTGGGAATGGAGGCAGCGTGGAAGAGGGACATTTTTGTGTTCGTATTTTTTTTATGTTACCCGAATTTTTGGAAAGAAATCCTGGAAATTTGTAGGAACCAATTTGCATACAGAACATAGTCGGCGGTACAAGGATAATATATCTTTCAGGGTGCTTGCATTACAAAACTTGTCGAATGTGTCTGAAGCTAAGGCTTGATCATGACCATGGCTTTTTTTCGCTCCTTGATCCATAATTCTTGAGGAATTTTTAAAAACTTTTTTCCTGTAGGGTTTTCAGAGTTTTTGATTTTTTTATAGTTACAACAACCCCTCTTTGTTCACTATATCACTATTTCCCATTTCACTTGTTTGCACACGACTGTTTGCTCAAAAAAACTTTGGTTACATAAGTCTTATTCACTGCCAGTGCCACCCACGAAGTTCAGTTTTAAAGTTCCAGACTATTTTTTCAACAAAAAAGTTTTCATTCACAATTCTTAAATCACGTACACGCACACTTGTACACGTATCAGTACACTTATACACTTGAGTAAAAATAAATTTGTTAAAAATTTTGACTAGATTGAAATCTGTATTTTTTAAAAATAGTCTATAATTTCAAGTTATCACTATCACAGCGATCAAATGACTATCGCCCTTTGTTTAACTCCGGTTTGGTAATGACTTGACTCGAAGCTGATGCTAATTACAGTGTAACAATCTTGTGTAATGAGATGAGGGTCGGCTTCAGTTAAGGCTTGACTCGCGCTCAATCTTGAAATGTAGGTCTATAGAAAATGAAACTGAGATGATAAGCCGTAGCACATTTTTCATAGCCAACAGTTCTAGTGAGCAGGATGCACGTATACAGTGTACAACAGGATTTATAGCATGTAGCAATAAAATGCGCTCACAGTTGTGCCTTTACTATGATGTCAGTCAGTCATGTCGAGAGTCTTGTATTTGGGATACAGGATCAGGATGCGTTTGCTCATAAAAAAATGAAGAAATGGGATTAACACGGAATTAGATGGGATGCCAAGGGAAAAAAATTGCAAAAATCATACACACTACAATAATTCTTTAAGATGTCGAGTAAAAATAGGGGAACTCAATAATGGAAAAATTGTATGTGTCCTTCTTTGACAAAAAAAAGTTATCATTTTCCCAGAAAAAGCTGTAAAAATATGTGTAATTCATGTGTGCAACTACACAAATTATTTATTTATGTTTACATATCACACACCACGAGTCAAGTACGGAGAGTAGAGGAAACTGTGCAAGTTTAGGACAAAGTCCTCACCAGACCTCATTTTCCTCATCTGCTGATATGACTATAGAAATGAGTTTTTTTCAGCTGTAAAACACAACCAACTTCTCTGGTAGCAATGCATGTGAAAGTAGTGTGTTTTGGATATCGTATTTTCCCTTTTTGTAGTTTTTTATATTATTAGTCGGGGTAAAAAAGTGGAGGAGAGACATTAGGCATATAATATGCCATATGCCATCTTTGTACTTTTTGGCATGGCTATCATCATGGTTATCGTGCCGCTTTGCAATCCACCTATTTCGCTGTAATCACTTGAGCAACGTGAAACGGAAGCTTTTTCTAAGTTGGGTATTGAAAACATGCCAAATCCTCATAAATGGCAAACTTTACTTTTTTCACTTGTTTTTCGAGGTAAAGTGGTGCAAGAAGAGTTTGTTCCTTTATAAGTCTCTTTATATGTGACTCTGGGGAGGAAGGAGAAGAGAGTTGTGCAAAAATTTTATAAATAGAATTATTATGGCGATGAGATGAGACCTATAATGTAAATACAAGAGTGCATTGTATCACAAAAATACATAGTGTCTGCCGTGTGTGTGGAGCTTGCTAATGATAAGCTTCTCTGCCTCCATTTTTTTCAGTTGTTCTGCGAGAAGAACGATGTGCGATGTGACGTGTTTTGTCTTTTGAGAGACGAGGAAAAAACACTACGAAATAAAACCTTAAGGAATCTTTAAGATATGGATTTAAACTTCTCAATATTGCGTATAAGCATGAAATGAACACAGAGCGGAAATGGATGTGAGAGAAAAGACGAAAAAAATTTAGTGTCTTTTTTTGTTTCAAGTTGTATGCCCACTTCTCACTCAGCGTGAGCATGATAGAGGATAATGATACGCTAAATTATCGCCATGATCATCAACTTCACTGTGATACTTTGTGAGAGGAAACTTTATCCGTGGTTTGTATTGAAAGGTGAGATGCACCGAAGCAACTTTGAAGCTGCAATAAAATCTCCCAATGTTATTTGGATCGAGGTTGGTGATGTTGTGAATGTTGTGATGCATAAAAAGTGCAATAGATGTAAAAATTCTTATCATGAAAGAACAAAGTAACTCTTATGTAATGTAACATGTGATATGGGAGATTGACTCTCGAGTTGAAATGACAGACGATTGTGGATTATATGATGTTAGGTACGTGGTAGATTTATTAGGTACCTTATTTGTTGTAATGATGAGGTTGAAAAACGGATATTGATTTATTCTGTGGAAAGATGAAGAATTGTTCAAGGATGCAAATAGAGTTGGAATGAAGGAGTTTAATACATAAAAAATTGATGTTTCTCTTTTGAAAAGGAAGGAACTGCTCAATAAAACCAAAATTTTTGACCGGAATTAATGTTTACATTCGAGGCGATTTCCAATTGAATACCTAATTCATTATAGAGGTGATTATTTGTGTATTACTCATCAAATATTTGTGCAAAGAAGTAATTTAACGCCGAGGAATTTAAAGTACCTAAAGGGTGATCAGCATGCTCAAGTTAAGGATGCACGCCTACACATGCTTGAGTGCGTCACTAACGAACCCTATATAAGTACTCATGTTTTTGCGCCAAAGGTTAAGCCTATCGTGCCAATTAATCTTTGCTTAAATAACGCAGATTTCGTAATGATTGCGCGTGCTTAACATTAAAATGCTTTTTAACCAAATCCCGTTGAGTCACACAAAAAAGCAAACGATAGCTACGGAGTCACAGTGGCTAAATGAATGGAATTAGTTCAGTCTGCTAGTATGTCTTCCTTCCTCTTCGACTTCCATGTATGTGCCTAATCACGTATTATATATATATATAGGATTTTGACACAAATTCAATATTTGGTTCACAACGTTTCGCCGATTGCTCTACTTCAGTTCACGTATTGACAAGACCATATTCGGATGAGGATGAAAGAGGGGTAAAGAGGCATGCAAAGAGTTTTACGACGGATTCAAAAGATTCAGGGGCTATATACTAAAAGGAAAGAGGAATTTGAAGGAATGCAGTTTGCAAGCACGCATGCACCATTATACTGCATTCCGTCATGTCCATTGCTCCTGAACAAAGCATGCGACTACTTTTATACAGGATAACCATTCACTCGAGAGCCGATACTGTTTGATGTACTTTACTCCATCACAGAGATGAGCACCGCGAATAAAAAAAAGTTCCATGTTTTCACGTCGTCACACAAATGCGAATCAATACAAAAGCGTGCCTACTACATAAAGTGCAAATTGACAAGGGAGGACGCACCAGGAGACGACACTATATAATATTAAACTGTTTCATGATTTTAATCAAAATTTTAATATTCATTTTCATCGTGTAGAAGGTACCTTTTAAATTAAATAAATTTAAAAATTCACACGCCGCATAATAATAATGTCCTTAGCCTAAAGTTATATACGATATCTTTAGTTTTCTGTTTACTGACGCTTACGATTTTTATTTAATTTCTTCTGCGTTTACTTTTTTACGCTGAAAATGTAAAACAGTATAGTAATAATATACTTCCTCTAGTAGTACAGTAATAAAGTGAATGAGTGTATTATGCACATTCTTCAAACTATGAAATTCATATTAATCATACCATCATATCATATCATGTAAGGTTGTATTCAATAATAGTTACTCCTAGATCCAAAAAACCTATATCTTAACTAAAAGAGAAAAAATTACTTATAATTGTTTATACGCAGTTGTTTCAAATCTCATCCTCTTTTTACATAGATAATTCCGCGCAGTATGTGTGATGAGACGAGACCATGTTAACAACTGGAAATACAGTGTATCTATTCAAATAAATCTGAGATGAAAAACAATTCTTAAAGATTTTCCCCGTAGTCAAACGCAGCGTGTGTCTGAGAGTGTGTGAGTGAAGGGATCAGAGATGGTTCTTCGGTAGCGCACAAAACTGTCACTTTACATCATCACCCACTAGTTTCCCCAGTAGGGTGCATTGTACTGCTTGCCTTTCGGCTGACCTGTTCCTTGTCTGGAAACATTGCCACTTTCCTGGAAAAATAATCAAAGAAAATTCGTTAGAATGACATCAAAGGCGAAACGTTTTTCAAATTACTCATGTCTACTATTTTAAGATTAAAGAACGGAAATGAGTTTTTTCTCGAAAGACAAACACGCAAATAAATCGCAACATCACTACTACTAGCAGCTAGCCTACCAGAAAATAATAACGTCGACTAGATATTTTTTTAGAACTATTTTGTACATCTATATGTACAAGTCCCTAACAAGCATTTATACGCATACATTTATCATCATCATCATCATCATAGTATAAATAATAAAATAGTATAAATAAGCCAACAAAATAGAAAGAAAAGAAATAGAGACTTGATGCATAGGAAGAGTCTGTACTGGTTGCTGTGTCACGTAGATGCCATAAGGTGGCATTCCACCGCCTCCCAGCTGGTTGCCCATTCCCTGTGCAGCTCCCATTGATGTATAGCCACCTCCAGTGGAAGCGCCATATTGCTTATCATACGACTAGAGAAGGAGATAGGGAATACAAACAGACTCGTTATTAGTTTTTCTATTTCGGAAGAAAGAATAAATAACACAAAAAAACATCATGCATTCATTTGGCTTACGTTCATCTTATTCATGTGTCCTTTGGCATAAATGGACGAATTTATGTCAGTCGATTGCGAGACTCCGGGAGTGGTTCCAGTACCGCCCTTGGCAGAGTTGGAATTGGGACCGACCCCAGATCCACCACTGTAGGAATTCTTGAAATCACTGTTAGGTCCAGTTTGACTACCATCATATGTCGTGTATGATGCTCCACTGTAGACTGTTTTGTTCTGATACTGATGATTTGAGGCAGGAGCGTGAGGGGCTCCTGATGCGTTCGTTGCAGCAGCCATTTGTTGTGTCTGATACATGTGATGTGGGGGAGCGGCGGCAAAAGGGTATGGTGTCCCATGTACCATTGCATTATTTCCTAAAAAGTAATAACCGGGTACTGGGTTGTACATAGCCTGTTGCGTGTTTCCTCCTGCGAGATTCGAAGGCACAGGCGACGCAGTCGAACTATCCGATCGCTGAAACCGTCCATCAGCTGCTGTTGAATACGCCTGAATAGCTGCTCCGTCATTTCTTCCAGATACGCCTGGTGCACCGGGAACTCCTGTTCCTTGGAAAACAGGACAAATTAGCAATTCCAATCCAAACATTTAAAAGGATAAATTACACAATATATAAACGCTCTTACCGAAACCTGCGGCACTCGCATCATAATAACCGGGAATATGGTGTGGAATCCTAGGAACGAACTGCACGGAATTGTCGTCGAATCCGTACATTGGTGCTTGTACACTGTAGAATGCGGGCACAGTGCCTGCCTGCCCTAATATGTATCCTTGAGGCTGCATCATCATGCCTGGTGGCATCGCTCCCATCTTAGATGTCGCTGTATTATTCGCCATTGAATTAGACACCGTAGCCATTTTGGTAGAGGACGCAGCTGTACTAGCTGTAATCACTACAAGCAAAACAATAATACAAAATTGAGAAGATTGAAATACAAATAGCGTGTTCAGTTCTTCTTCTACTCATTATTATTACAGTACTACGGTACTTAATATTACATGAGATTATTGGACATATTTATGAAGATGAGCAGGAGCAGGAGAACACTTACCTGAGCCGGGTTGAACACCTGATGTCAACTGAGCGGTTGTAATGGCTGCGCCAGCTGATGACGCCGTTGCATTTAAGCTACCGTCGTTGGCATCCTTAACACTAGCTGAACCAGATAAAGCATTCTGCATCTTTGACCCGTACGAGCCATACTGACTTGAACCAGTGGAATTGGAAGTGTAACCAGTCGAGTTTGTACTCGAGCTTGCACTATGGTGATAATTGCTCGGAGGTGGAGCCGCAGAATTACCGTAAGCCGGAGTTTGTTGCACCTGGGTTTGACTACCTGCAGCCATTGCAGTTTGTGGTTGACCCTGCACTTGGTTCGACTGCACTCCACTGGGAACCGTTTGTTGAGCTCCGTATGTCATGGAATTCATGTTGTGATAACCTGGTTGACCAACTTGGGCAGGCATTGTTGGTTGTTGTGCGCCATACGTCGAAGGTGGCACCGCTACACCAGCAGCCGCAGCTGAACTATTGTAAGTGCCACCCCCCGGAGGAGCACTAGCAGGAAACCCAGGAGCCGCTGGAAATCCTGGAGCGCCCTTCCCATACGACACAAATGCAGACCCCGTTGCTGAACCGGAGTTGACTGCAGCTCCGTATGAGCCTGGTCCACTTGACTGATTTTTTGGCTGACTTTGGTTGAGTGATGACATAGAATGCGAATCGAGGCTAGGCGATGAATTACTTGGCATGCTCGCTTTATTTGTTTCATTCAGGGAAGGTGGTTGACCTTGAGAAGTCCTTTGGTTCTGGAATGGTGATGAATCTGTGACAGAAGAGACCGTTTTCAATTGTACTGCATCCTTGTCAGTTCCTGATGGAGTAGAAAACGTATCCATGTTGCCAGATGCTGAACCATAAAGCAAACTCTCACCACTCTTACTGCTGTGCATCACCGAGTTGAAAGTAACTGAAGAATCAGACCCGAAATCCAACCCTCCAAACTGGACATCTAGCGTTGTCACAGAGTTGTCCGGCATCTCTACTGCTGACGCTGGAATCTAAGAATTAATTATAAGTAGAGTTTTCAGGATACATGGAAGACATTTTAAGAAATTTTAATTAATTATTTTTTTAAAGAAATTAACATAGAACATAGAAGTGAGATTTCGATTACAGCTGCGACATTCAACACTATTCCAGCTATACTACTTTGCTTTTCGCTAATAAGCACATAATAAGTATTCCTACCTTTGACACTGGACCACGTGGTCTCTGAACCTTCTGGCGTTGAGGCAAAGCTTGATTTGACAACCCGACCTGATTGGAATTTGTGTATGAAGACTGCAGAGATGCAAGCAGATTCGCCCCTGCAGTACTACTGACACCACTGGAAGTATTCGCGTTGGTTGGTGGTTTCTGGAGAAGCATATTGATGTCAATGCTCTGACCAGGTACAGGGCCAACTCCACCACTTCCAACGTTATTGAGTCCAGCAACCACACTGCTCATCGTTACACCGCCAGCACCTGGTGCCACGCCGTCCGCTTGAGATGCACCTTGGCTCATTTTGTTGAGAAGTTCTGCCGGATTCCCTCCATGATTCGCGGAAGGGGGCGGGCCACTGCCCCCAACATTCGTAGCGTCAGTCAACGGTGGGTTAGGGCCACCAGGTCCTCCAGTCTGAGTGGATGGTGTGAATACTTTTGTATCTGCCAAAGAGCCCGTGTACTCCTCGTTGTCCCAGTCTTCAGTAGGGGGAAATTCATCCCAGTTGTCAACTTTGAGAGGAGCAGCGTCTGGCGCTGCATCTGCTTGACTGTTCTCCCATACATCGATTGTGCTGTTGTTGTAGTCGTCACGTCCCCTCGTCCTACTTGAGAACATTCTTCCACCCGCGTTTCCGCCTCTACCCCGACCAGGACCACCTCTTCCTCCCCTTCCGAGACCATTGGTAGGTCTACCGAAGCCACCACCCCCACGAGATCCACTGGATTCCTCATTTTCTTTACCAATATCTGATCTTCCACCCCTGCCCCCTCCACGACCCCCTCGGCTTCGTCCGCCTCGACCCCCTCTTTCACCTCTTCTTATTTCAGTCTGACCATCACCCAGTTCACCTTCTTTCCTGTCGGGTTTCTCACGATCTCTCTTTTCGGCTCGATCACCACCAGCTCGATCTGAATCTTTGCCAATCCCCTTCTGTTTAAGTAACATTACGTTGTTACGAATAATCAAAATATCATTTATTCATGTAATTGTAATAAGATCAGACGTAGTAATGACTGCCTGCACGGTTTAGAATTTACCTCCTTAGCTGCAGCATTATCTGCTTTTTGTGCTGACTTCTGTTTCCGTTTCTTGCCCGCTTGAGCCCATTCAGCTTCAAGTGACTGACCACCACCTTCGGTTAGTAACGTGATAGCCTGTTCGATGTCATATTCCCTACTGTGAAGAGCCATTGAAGCTTGATCTTCAGTAGTTCTGGCTACCTCCATCACCTGCCGAATTTTTTTCTGCAAGTCTGGATCTTCTGCACGATGTGTATCCATGATTTTTGCAATCTGAATTTGTTCTGCTGTCGGCTGGATCTTGGGATTGAGATCAGTTTTCTCTGGTTTGGATGCTGAGTCTGATTTATTCAAAGATTTTCCTCCTTTTGTACTGGGGTTGTTGTTCAATTTACTGTTTGTTGTACCTCCTTTGTTACTGGAGGCCCCCCCTTTTGAAGAGGGTCCTTTTGTCGCACCGGAACTCATCTCTCTTCTAAGGTTACTCACTCACACGATTCTAATTATTTGGATAAGCAATGCTCAAATACCGCTACACCTATGTACAACTGGTATGTACAAATACTAAAATTATCTGTCAAAAGAAAATGAAAATAACACAATTAATTCATACTAATAGTAACCAATGATCAAATTATTTTGAAGCTAATAATTAAAGATGCAGCTTGGTTGGGGCTTCTGCCATTGCCATAATCTCTTGACTGATTATCGATTCTTTGACTAATAACAATAACTAAATACACGTCACACGTAAGATAATTGATAATTTGATGATAACAGATCATGTAGGAAGAGAAATTACACAAAAACCAAAACAAGAGTGCTAAAAGGGAAAGCTCAGTTTGGCCGACATAAATAATATATTGCGACATTATTCTTTAATCCCTGCTTTAAACACAGCCAACTGAGCCAACATCTTTGACATATGACAATGCTTGTCACAAATATTAAATTTATTTACCGTACAGTCAACATTCAATCATCAAATTAAAATATTTCGCAAATTACCAAATAAATGGATTA
>JAHZNA010004207.1:0-10147 GCA_027743935.1 Sinodicranocentrus sp. ZH6
CCCCCCCCCCCCCTTGACCGGATAGGTCTTACAACTCTGCTACCAGGAATAAGGAACCTATATTTGTTCTAATATATTTGAATTTTCTAAAAAAAATCAAGGACACTTTTTATAAACAATTAAAGGAGATGGGAAGCTTTAAAAAAATGGATGTACAGTAATCGGTTAGATTAATTTTGAAACTACATTTCCTCTCCAGCCACAAATCCAGTTTAAAAAGGAGATAAACAACATAATATTTTGAAAGACACACATTATGGGGCTTGTGGGGACGCACTAACCCAACCACAATTAACTAGTTTAGTAGTTTTGCTTCACGATAAATAACAATCTTTGGCTAGGAGGAAAAATCAAATCTGCAAATAATGCATGAATCTAAAAAAGGAGAACAGTAATTAATTACTCCCTTATTTTATTTTATTTATTACAGACCACGCCATTATAACACATCCATTTATAACCTGCGTAGTTAACCTAGAATTATGTAACATCCTGATTCCTGATCCTATTGAATATTCCAAGGTCAACTTGACTCAATGTGTATTGATATGTATTCAATGCCCGTCTATGCATACATTGTACATGCATAGCATGAACAAAAAATGTACGTTTATTCAAATCCAAACAGACAGCTTCTGTTGACAAGAGATATAAACGTATCAAGTTTCACCTGAATGAGTGGATTATTTTAACACAAATTTATCCATATCCACACAAGAGGCAACTAAATTTCTTGAAAGTCCTTGAAGATACTAAGAATCTTGACAAAATAACACGTTGCACAAATATCAAATAGTCTTTCATGTTCAGAACAACCTTGAACATGATGAGCAAAAAAAGAGCCAAATATTTGTTGAAGCAGCCGTGTGATTTTTCACTTCAGCTAAAACATGTTTGCCCTTCCAGTCTTGTAAATGATGGTATTGGGTAGGTCAAGGTCAACTTGTGTTTTATTCAGTCTGCTCTGTGCCGACGTTTCGAAGAGAAAAAAGTATTTAGTCTATTCCTATTCAAATAGTCTATCTGAGGACGTAGGCTTTTTTTTATAAATTTTGGCCTTTATATAAATCACAACACTGCTGACAAGTATAACAGCTGCTGCTGCTGCATTGAATTTTAGTACATGACGTTCAAATAACTTACTTATAAAAGTTTTATGTAGGATTGTTGTTCGGAATTTTTATTCTTGAAATACAAGATACATTTTTTCATAATATATAATGCCATATAAAATTAGCGACCAGTTCTGATTTAAGTTCAAATACCTTTACATGATGAATAATATTGTCCTTTGATTAAATTGGTGGAATATTTAGAACTAGATAAATAAATATCACGATTTTTATGCTTAAATCCATTGATAGTAAATAAAAAATTATTTCTTGATTGATTACGCTTTCTGTAAATCTTCCAAATCCACCCGTCCATAATTTCATGTTTACTTACATCAACCTATTTTTGAACTTTTGGAGTGAAAATCTCCATTTTTTGAGTGTCTGTTTCAATTTCCTAATTTTTATCAAGAGTTAATGATTCAAATTCGATTCTTTTATTATTATTATTTTTAAATTCAACGTGCGTTGGCTCCCATGTGGTAATCTAATCTAATAAAAGTTTCCTTTTGAACTCTCAGTGTGGTTTCTAAAAAAAGCAAATTAGTTGAAAAATATATCCCACCACAAATCCGGGCTAAGATGGAAGTAAGACAGTTTTAATTAATTCTGTAAGCTTTACCTTGATAAAGAGAATTGACTTCCTCAAAGGAGTTTCTTCTGGGAGAAACTCTTTGCTCATAGAACGCGTGAGTATGCTTCAATTTAGCTGAAGAAAGTGGCCCAGCTGGAGCATTAACTAGTTGTACGAGTTTTGGATGACATTTTGACTGAGGTATTTTAAAAACTTGGGATTCTTGCGGTATCTATATTTTTTAAAATCCTTTCAGAATTCAGACTAATATTGTTTTTAAAATAATTCGCTCACCTTCCGTATTTTAATATGAGTATCCTTTGTAAACATTCCAAGCTCATAAGCAGCAGAGTTGAAGTCTTTCATGCAAACGGGATTGATGATAACCTCTCCGTAATACAAACAACAAAGAAAAGAGTATTCATCGTTGTGAAGGAAATCCCTTTCAGGAGGATTGTGGGGTGTCTTGAAAGAAGGTCCTGAAAAAGTTAAAAGGCAAATTATTACAATAACCAAGTTTTTTCTTTACTCCGCCTGGAATTCAAGGTCACCTCAAGTACTTCTCGAAAATAATAACTTCCCATGGTAAGCACTAATTTGTGCGCTTTGATGAACTTTCCACTACACACGATTGTCACGTCTCCATCCTTTTCTCGTTTCTGGAACAAATCCTTAAATGTAGAGCACACTTTATCCTTCCCTGTTCTCCAGCTGATAAGAACTCCATCACTGGAACCATTTGAAGCACCTTTACTTGTTGAAGTCTTCATATTGTCTTATTAGTCAAAATAGAACCTCTACATTCGGCAACTGCATGAATGCAGCTGGCAAACCTGTTCCATCTCACTTTCCTTTTATACTTGCACCTCTCCAGCAGACAGCAGTGGAGAATCCAGAGCTAGGAAATGAATCTTACCATCTCTGGATGAAATATTGGTGAAAGTCTCACGCATGTATTTAGGTTTATTTTAATCACCTCATCACATTCAGCACAGGTTTCCCTATATGTCTAAGAGTTCCAATAGCCTACACAATTTCTCCTGAAAAGAGAAATTTTCTCATTTCCCCAACATAAAAGATGAATACAAAATTTAATATAAAGAGTGGCTATTTATACCTCTTCCATGTTTTCATTTATGAATAGATCATTGGTGAATAAAGAGGAAAAAACCAAATGGCAAAAACTTGAAAGGAATTAATTTCAAGAAATCTTCAGTTTACTATCCTCATCCTTAGTAATATTTTAGGTATATATCCCTTTCGGGAAATCTCAAATCTCCAGATATAATTAGTGAAGAGTACAAAAGGAAATGGATAAAAGCTACCAGGAGCCATTCATAACAATCTTCTTGTCTTTTATTCAACGGCTGATGCGAAGATTTCCCTTCTAAAAATAAATATAAACATGATTAGCTGAGCACAGGTGGAATTACCACAAGACAATTTTTCCTAGCTTCTACACCAGACTATTGTTATCGTTAGAGTCTCATGTTATTCTCCAATTCCTAGAACCATTACATTACACAAGTACGTATTATCTGAAAACGAGTTTTTGTTTCGTTACTGGATTGTTACATAATTGTTTCCGTTCAACAGATTTTCTTACTTCATGGCATAAAAGGGAGAAAAAAATATCATGCATCATTACGAGAAATCTATACGACTGATTTACTCGGACAGAATCATTCCGAAAATAGTTTTTCTCCCCAAAAACTGGATGACGGGAAATGATTCTATATATTTAAAAAAATGTTTCCAGATTGATTCTGCTCTGCTTCATTCATAATCTTCCTTTTCCATTCACCACGATTCTCGAAATGTAACACACGCAGAGAGATTTACCTGAAAAAGAAGTCATGATTCTACAAGCACACCACCTACTCCAATTTAAGGTACTTCTCCAGTGATCCAGTTCATGGTTTTCCCAAAGTTTAATGATCCTACTGACGTCAGACAGACAGTTATGACAAAAAAAACAAGCTACTTGAGCTTCAAAAGTATTGAGAATAATTCGGAATCAACTTGCAATTTCACAATGTTATGTTCTGACTTGATTTTGCTATTCGTCGAAAATGTAGAGTAGAATAGCCAAAATGAGATGACAAAAAGCCCTCTCCACAAAGTGATTCAATGACAATCATTAAAATAATTTCTGGATCAAAGGTTTTGATCAAAGATGCCAAACAAGCACCAATCCGAAATCAAGTATTTATGCAATACAGAGAAAACATGAGAATTCACTTTCTACCTTTTACAGCTGCAGCAGAAAGAGTCCTACAATGCTCCTCTTTGGCTGAGTATAATTGACCAAAATCAGAATGTTCCCCTTTTTTGATATTTATGTAGTGCAATGAAATTATAGCATCTGATAGGAGATCAAAGACAAATTAAGTTTAATAGTCTAACTAATAGTTTCCCCAATTATGCACACACAAAATCCCGACATTTTACACAAGATCTCATCCATTAATTGGAGTAAGGATTGCGTAAAGCGAGTTCTTTGGAAAATTTTCTAATTAGCGAAATACCTTTATCAACCACACGATTTCACAATGCCTCTCTTCTCCCTCGAAAAACGCATTCTATTCCAAGAAGTCGTCGTCCTACTGGAAAGCTTTGTTCCAAACTAAACTGAATAGGCGAATTTACTCTGTCAAAGGGAACTGGGAACGCTGCGGTCTGGTTTTACGAAGTAATGCATGTAAAAGGAAATTTCTCTCGGTTCCATGAACCCTCCTGAACTACTTATCCAAATTCTCCAGAACATTGCTCTGTCCTCATCCATAATTTTTCTGAACAGGATATTTTTCACGTTGAAGAGTAACATCCCTCTGTATTTGTACAAGAGGGAGATTTTATTATTTTATCCTTGAGAATGAAAACATCTGGATAAGTTTCTGGAGAACTTGGAGGAGCAGGGGATTGTGGGATTTTAATCGATGACAGTGAAAGTAGTTGACGCAATTAATGATACAAATTCAACTTTATGTGAACATTTCCGAGTTTTAGATTTAACCTGGTTTGAAAGTATATTTTTAGTATCAATATTTACAAAACCATGAGAATGTATATATTCTTATTCTAACTTCCTGTGTCTGCGTGTCTGCCTAACCTTCAAAAGGAAAGAAACCTAACCTAGCTCAATGCTTTTGTCGGTGGATTTGGAAGCAAAGCGTGCATCAATGTGTTCTTCCTTGAGTTACTTTCCGGAGTAAATCGATCTCGTTCTCGCATTCGCTCGCACCCATATGCAGGCAACCTTGAAAGCTTTATAGATGGGGGATATGACCTCTTTTAGCGTCATCAAAAATAGATGCATGTGACAATGTTTGGATGCATGATGCTGAAACTTTGTGAAAAGAGAAAGTTCCAAGGGAAATAAAAGTTTGCGAATAAAAAAGGTTGAAGGATTTCTACTGTATACTAAAATTGTGAAATCAACATTTATTAGGGAATAATCACAAGACTTGAGGGGAAAGGAACGATTTTTTTAAATCGATCTAGATTTTATTTAGCTTCGTAGTTTTAAATTACACTCATCATTTTGGTGAAACATCAGAACATTCAACTCCATGGAAAAAGGATACTAAAATCTAATGTGGGAGTTCTTTGACTCTAACATTTTGATTTTGTGATAGTGCTCAATCAGCTTTCTATAATATATTGCACAACATTCAACTAATAGAAGCAGAGGATCCATTGAAGTGAGACTACTACCAAACCTTTCTCTCTCCTCTACTCCTAGCCCAAATGACTTCATAACTAATGATTAATGATAATATATTGCTTTCACAAGGACGAACTTCTAGCTCGCTGTTTTCTTCCGTTAAAATTTGCTTTATGAGCAATATGGCCAATATGGGCATACTAGCTAAAACCGTCACCAAAAATAAGAGCACGAGATGCCGAATGCGTAATGCCGAAAAATCATATTTAAAAAATCTTCTACAAATATCTTTGCTTTTTAACATGTCACAATGAAATACAAATATACATCATGTGCTACTTCATTTCATGGTAAAATTCATTCCAAAAAAGTCCTCGGTCCCCTGAGTACTACCACGTCATACCGTCACCGAAGTTTGTGTTTTCCATAAGGATAAGGTTTACAAGGCACCGAGTGGAGGCAAAGGTCGAATCCAAAGTAAGGCAATTTCGAAAGAGCTATTGGACAGCAGTCTGATGGAAAACTTTTTGGTCGAATTCCGCCTCTGCCGCGGCAGTGGATTCCCATTTCTTAACCCGTTTGCACAGTCAAAACAGTTTTCCCGAATGTGCTTGAACCATCTCATGCCAGCTCCTGGCATTCAACGTGAACAAATTACCAACTGTGGCTAGCATTTTGCCCATGTATCAGTTTAAAATTTGTGAGGACGGTGCGGAAGAAAAATCAAACAAATCTTAATTTCTTAACCCGTGTGAACACACTGTATTTCTTCAATACAAAATTACCATGTTTATTCTGTTCCTCTTACACCACATAAAACAGCGTGTTTTGTCTGTGTCAGCACTTCATCACACAAACCCAATCCTCATCACGAGCTCCCCTCCGATACGCTCTACATATGCCTAAATCGAAAAAAGCTGGCTTTTGTATGAAGTTGATTTTGGAACAAAAGATGACTCAATGTGTTTTCTTTGTGTTGATTCTCGGAAGAAAATCAATCTCACTGGCATTCAAGTGCTAACGACCTTTAAAACTTTTAAGGGAATAACCTTGTGTTGTGTCATGTGAGTACAAGATTTTACACGCCTGGAAACGAAACATGGATCGATAATAATTTAATGTATATTCCTCTCCTGTGAAATGGATTTTCCTTCGTTTAACCAACGTCGAAATATTCTTCCATGCTTTTAACCCAACAGAGGAAAAGGAGGCTGCAGATGGTGACGAAAATGCATTTTTTTAGAAGGAAAGATTAAAAGGGAAGTTTATTTGTTTCGCCAGAGTGGAGTTGGGTCGATGATGCTGATTTAATTATCAAAAAAAAGTCTACAGTATGCCTTAAATTTTCTGGAGTAACCTGGAATTTGTAAGTCATTGTTGAAGAAAAGACATCCTCTAGTAAATTATAGATTGTGAAAATATCAAACGGAATGCAAGATTTGAAGATTTTATTACATAAAACACTCTCATCCCCATTTTTCACATAAAAATTACACATTCTGGAGATTAAGTACTTTCCCTACTGATATACTACTTCCTTCATGGCTTTAAGACTTTCCCTTGCAAAACCACTTGTTGCTGCGCTGGAGTTCGGAATTGCGGATATGTGCTCTCTCCAGAGGAAAAAGTCAAACTGCTGGAAAAGGGAATGTAGTGCATTCCTTTTACATCGGATGTAGCATTTATTCATGCTACAGCTTTCACCGACCCATGTATATTACAGCTGCGAATTTTCTTTAGGTCTGGCTGGGGTCAGAAAATGTAACATTTCCCCTCACTTATTAACCCACTATCTCGCAATAAAATTACGCCATGACATGAATATGATTGCAAGAAAAAAATTGCATGCTAATTTTTGCGTGAGATTTTGTTGAACATGGACCTCACGCAATGCTTTTGCTTAGGATTATATTTAATTGGAAATATTATTTATGATATTTTATTATTCACTTGGCAATATTATCATTGAACATATGATATATACTCTCAAACAAATAAACTTGCATGCTAAATTCATTAAACTGATGCATTTACTTTCCTCTTATTACACAATAAAAGTTATGATTGTCTATTGAAGTCAAAATTGAAAGAAAAAATATTGATTTTCTCACCATCGCATCAAATGCATTCTCACTTCATGCTCAGGTTTTCCTGGCAAAACTAATGTTATCTTATCATGCAATCTTAAACTATTCTCATTCCCCTTCGGTTTCCAGAAATTTTGCTTATTTTGTCATTACGAGTGGGAAAAAACTTGGCAGCAATTTGCATAATCTTTTTTCCAATGATTGGTATCCATTAAACTATACAAATAGGATAATCCCCATAAGCAGCAATTTATTTCCTGGAAACAAAAGTTATCAAGTTTCCTCTTGCCATTGCCAAGTATCAAACTCAACGTTAGTCTGTAAAGATGTTCATCACTTTTTCAACCTTATCCCTTTTCCTCTTGTTCCAATGTGTGCAGGGACTACAACCTACCTTCCAAAGCCGTTTGAAACGGGATCTCAGTGATGTCAAAAGTGGGGAGGAAAATGTGATTGTGAAAACGGGCTCAGGCTTTATTCAAGGATTTCCTATGAAGATACCTCACTCCAGGAGGATTTTTGCTTTTACCGGAGTCCCTTATGGAGATAAGCCTGGAAGATTTCAACCACCAAGGATGCGAAGACCTTGGGAGGGTGTTTGGCAAGCGACATCGCCAAGTCCATATTGCATACAGTCAGCTACCACCACGGGTTTCATTGTAACTGGTCAAGAAGACTGTTTATTTTTGGATGTTTACACGCCAACCTTGAATAACAAAAGAAAACTTCCTGTCATCATCGCCTTAGCTCTTGCAGGTTTTACACGAGGACAGTCTCGAACCTACGGACCAGCAATGTTCCTTCAAGAAGAAGTTATCTTAGTGGTTATCAACATTCGACAAGGGATCTACGGGTGGGGTACATCAGGGGATGAAGCTTGTTTAGGAAATTGGGGGTTGAAAGATCAACTCTTAGCTGTGGAATGGGTGCACAAGAATATCCTCCAGTTTGGAGGAAACCCTGAAAAAATCGTTATCTTCGGAATTTCATCTGGAGGAGCTTTAGCAGGCTTAATGCCTTTTGTGAGTCATCCGGCCAAGAATTACGTGACAGGAATAATTAGCTCGGATGCAGTGCCCTTTAACAATAACTATCTGAGTAATCGGGGTGAAGGGGTGGAAAAGTTTACGAAAATGATTGCCCGGGTGGCGGGCTGTCGAAGAAGCTCTTCGGCGAAAATGGTTGACTGCTTGAAAAAAATTAATCCTTATGTTTTATCAAATATACAGCTTGGGATGGAAGTATGTAGTGAGCAAGTTACAAACTAATTTTCAAATCAGGATTATTAAATGTCAAATCTAAAAGTTATCCTTCTATTTCAGCCTTTTGCCTTTTCTCAATCAAGCTACTTTGCTCCAGTGGTAGAGGGGAATTATACAAATGCAGTCCTTCCAGAATTACCTTCACAACAATACAAAACCGGAAAGGTATCTCCTATCCCTTGGATTATGGGAAGGGGAGAAAATGAAAGCAGTTTAATTACCATTGGTAACCATGACAATTAAAATGTTCAATCAACATATTATATCCTGTTTTAAAATCTAATTTTTATCATTTTAAATAATTTTAGTTGTCCAACTTGCTTCCCCTTCTGTACTTCCTGGGTGGAGGCAAATAGCGCCAAATTTGTTGAAAATGTTTCTTCCCCAGGAATCCTCGTTGGAAATAGTTGGAAGAGAGGAAAGACTAAAAAGTTTGAATAAACTTTGCCAACTATATTTTGGCAAAAATGGATGGCCCATGAGTCCCGGAAATTTTTTGAAGTACGTGAATCTCCTTGACGATGGAATGCTCTCAAGTCATCTTTGGCGAGGGGTGAAATACCATCATACAATTGCTCCCACTTATGTGTACACAACAAAGTTGCAAATAGTTGAAGGGATGGATTTTGGACTTTTCGGGAACTCAATTCTGTATCCAGTTAGAGGACTTGGTAACTAAACAATTTGTGGCAACAATTTAGGATTTAACTAAAAGCTTTTAAAATTTACCTGGAAATGCTTTTATTTTTTCTTAAAGGTGCAAGTCATGGGGTAAGTTTGGATTATATAATTATGAGTGCAATATCAAGTTCAAACTAATGCAGATGAATTCATTTTCAATGAATTTAGACGGACACATATTATTTATTTAATTCTACGGCGATGACCGACTCTATGATAAAACTCTCACCAGAGATAAAAACATCGGTGAGAAATTTACTCAATTTATTTGTCAACTTTGCTGCCACTGGGACATGTTTTTTATTTAAATTTTGTGGCGAATAGTAAACCACTGTATCGAACAGAGTCTGGGAACATGGTAGATGTTTGGAAGCCTGTGACTCAAATGCAGGATCCGATTAGCCTTGAGGTGGGTTTGGTTCATGAAATTAAAATGTTTAAAGAGCCGCTAGTAGGCTCAAGGAGATATCAAATCTGGGAGGAACTTAGAGTATAGATTAAACCACACGCTGTTTATAGCAAGGAGAAATATTAAAACTCATAGTTAAGTGCATCTTCAGTCATTTCTTATTTATATCATAATTAATAAAAATTACTAGGTCGGTCGGCTGTCCGACTGTATGTAAAGAGTGTTGTACTAAATGCATTTTTTCTATCAATAAAATGACGCAACCCCAATCTCATGTACGTCAATCTAGTTCACATAAAGTGAACATGCAAATCTCAAATTTGAATTATGCATGCCATATATCTGTAAGTAAAAC
>JAHZNA010004208.1:0-36842 GCA_027743935.1 Sinodicranocentrus sp. ZH6
CAGATTAATTAGATTAAGATTAAATAATCTTTAATCTGATTAAAAAGATTAAATTATTAATCCAGAGATTACTGAACCCTGCATCTCTGTCAACACCAATTTGGGGTTATATTTGAATCCCAGTCTAATGCTATATTGATTTGCGCTGAAGGGGTCTTATCTGAAGGCTGAAGTGATGGAAGAACATATGGGTGAAAGTTCAGGGCATAGCTAGTAGTCATTCACTATCATGTAGTAGTAAGGGGCGCGGCCATCATTGGGGTATCTTGATCTATAAATTGACATAATATTCCACTGTGAAAGTACTTTAATTGGGGTTGATATTTTGTGCACCGCCTACATATCCATATCTTTTGTTTTGTCGATTGTTTTTTAGTCAATTTTCAACTTTGCTCTGCCAATGGAAAACCGTCAAATGTCAGCAAGGATTTAAAGCATCACTTTAATTCATTAAAAAATGGCTGATCCTGAAAAATGGGAAATTCTAGCATTGGTACGTTAATAGTTTTTTTTACAATATGAGGATAACTAACTAAAAACTATTGTCAATTGTGTATGCTGATAGTCATCTCGTCTTTTATTAAATGCTGACAGTTGTATAACGGTCAATTGGGTAGTAGTGTTTAATTATTACCTTATCATGATTTCTTTAAACATTTATTGTAGCAACAAGAGTTTGACTGGGTATTACAACATGAGGTCCCAGCTGCAATTAAACAATTACGGACCGTCGTTGAGGTGCTAATAGTGCAATTTTAATAATGAATTATGTGGTTTTTTATTGATGGAGTAGTTCCATAACATATGTACAACATAAAGGGATATTACTAGTTATAGTTGGTAGTATGTGGTTTTATGATGTAAGCCAAGCAATCATCAGTGCTTATTTGCTTCTAATAGCTTCTTTGGATTGAGATAAATCAGTGATTATAATGTGGATTCCTTAGTTACTAATAAATATTTTGAATTAATGTATAGGAATGTGCCAGACATTTTCCTTTGTCTGTTGGAAAAATTGTGACACCCCCAAAACTAGAAAAGTTTGTGATGGCTACTGCATCTCATAATGCACAAGACAGTATTAAATGCATTGTTACCGTGCTTGGTGACAATATCACGAATGCTGTAAGGTTTACTGTTTACTTAAAAGCTTAAATGAGAAGTTTGATTGCAAAGTATGCTTTGATTTTTAGGATATCAACATTAAACTTCACAAAAACACATCGCAGTACCATGGGCAGCTCCAAACGGAATGGAAGCTTCAGCAAACTCAAGATGCTGCGAATCATTTACAGTCATGCTGTTATTATGTAGAAAATCTAGATGATGGAACCGTAAAATCCGCTGATGAAGCCCTGCACTCATTAAACACCATTCAGAGTTTTTTAAGCAAAGGAAGAAATGCACTTATCATTCCAAAGAAGCGAACCATTGATGATTTGGTGTCTAGTCGAAATATGGTTAGATGCTAGAATGTGACTGCACTATTATTTTACCAAAGAATTTACATTTAACTACATAATAATAATATGACTTTATTCAAGTGTCTTTCCGATAATCAATACACAAAAGTTATTGTTCTTCCTACGGTGACACTCTTATTGTTGAGAGCTTTTAAGACAATCTCAACAATAAATTAAAACATCATCTGACATCTAAGTTACTACATAATCCTTTGTTTTTCTTCCTCCAGAAATCCCTTATTCCAAACCTTCCCTCGGATTTAACTGTCAGTTTCTACATTCAAGCACACAAGCTAATTTTCGCCGTGTACTTGCTAAGTCAGTCTCAGGGACACGTCAAGTTCGACACATTCCAGGCAGAATGTTCTGTTCCGTGGTTGAGTGAAGTTATTGCATTGTTCTCGGATGCACTTCAATTATGTCAGCAATTGAAAGATAAGGTTCTTAAAATAATTCAAAATATATTAAGTACTTCTAGACATAGTAGTCAGAAAGTTTGAGTTGTGATTTGAGTTCTTTCAATTTAAATTCTAATCTTTTTACAGATTACCGTCTTCTCCCAGTATAAAGATGCTAATCTTTTGGGTTCACGATGTATTTCTCCAGCATCTTGGTAAGATATATGTCTAAATTTGTTCTAGCTTGAGCTAATTTTTCTTACGGAGTACTTGCAAACGTAAAAGGTGTTTGTATTGCAGCTATTTAATATTGATTAATGTGATAATTGATTGACTAGCCTTACTTTGCGACTCACATAATGCATTACATAAATTACATAACTTTATCTTTATCTAATCTCTTCTCAGGGACATTGACAGGAAGTCACTGAATATCCCTGCTACAGAAATCTCATTAATAAATTAAAACTAATAACCTACCATCATGACATCTTGTACTTGGTTCTGTATGACATCAGTCTCGCTTTGATGTTAGTTGAAACTTTCTTGAAACATTAGCCCTACTCATTGTCTTTCTATGTATTAAGTTAGTATGTATGTTTTTGTGCGGCATTTTCTAAGTATTATCATCTTTTCCAATTGCTTTTTCCCAATTATATACAGTGACTGTGTCACTTCAACCTTTCTTGTCATCGTCTTGGGTTCCACTTCATTTGCCCGAATGTTATATTTCCGACCGACGATTTACCAGGGCGTTATTTCAATTCAATTCAATTCAATTCAAGTTTATTCAAGTGTTAATCAAAATCAAATACAAATAGCATCTGTTCTCCCTTTTGTAACACATTCAATCATCGAGCCCACTGCCGGCACTCGAGTAAATCCATAAAATATAACAAGGTTAAGGTTAAGATTTACCCGACTAGAGCAATTGCCCGCCTAAAAAACCGGCAGAATGAAAAGTAAATTAACTCTGTTAGTACACACTAATATCGTAGCGTTTTTGTTGTCATTTTCCCAGGCCGCTTCAGTAGAAATCAGCGTATCAGTGATATGTTTCTTATGCTTTCTAAACAAATATCATATGATAACCTTACTCAAATAATAAAATCTACTGAATGGTATTATAACTAATTGTTAGAAACTCAATTGTTAATTGCTGAACTGACAAGATTCGATGACAGTTTTTTAAGTGGGTAATTGACGTAGTCCGGTAAATGACGCTCTGGAAGTTTGTTGATCGGGCATTTTACAAGTTGGGGAGTTTTGGTCGGGCAAATGACGTGATACGCGTTGTCTTGTACACGTCATGTCTTATTGTGTGTTTTTGCATGCTTTTTTGGGTTTGATATCTGCATGCTCCTTAAGATTTTTGAAAGTTCAAGTTATCGCTTTTTCAATCCGTCAGTTCCGTCAGTACTAATGTTAAGAATTTCATCTCTCATTGTTCATTATCTTCATTTTCTCCATTGTATTTCTCGTATCCCCAGCATAAAATAATTACTTCATCGGCCATTACTGCAGTTTTTCAGCTGTTTTACTAAATCAATGCCCTGCATTTTAAGCATGTCTACATGAATGTTTCTTGGTTATCATGCAGCTACCCTACAGCTATAATCGTATTTACGCTTATCTTAGTACAGTTTTAGTTTTATTGACATTCATTCTATACAGTGGTTTTTCGTAAATCAGATCTTTAATTTATGTTTCAGATATCAATTGAACGCTCTAAGCCGGAATCGGGTATTTGTTTAGAATGGAGGTGTTTGGAGACATGAATTCATTTGTTCAGACTATTCAACTTAGTAGAATACGAATAGATATTGATTATCAAGCATTAAATGTTTTCAATTAACAATAATTTAAATAGACCACAGTAAAAATCCGTAACGTGCTAAATTGTGTATTCTACATTGTATCTTGTTAAATATGCATTGGCTATATACCTACCTACAATAATATGTTTGGAGAAATCTTGAAGAAGTTAGCATTTCGCGTAGTTATGCATTCCCTTACAATTGCGCATTTCCTCTTATAAATCGTTAAAGAAGTAATAAATATTAGATATTATCAAGTATACAATTATGTATTAGACCATGGCTCTATTGCAGTTATAATTTAATTTGCACTAAAAATCTTCAAGGAGTTAACATGTTATTCCACTATTCCGTCATCTCTGGCAAAAGAACTGTGTATTGAAAATTGAAACTGCAAGGATGTCTCAATGTTCCATGGTCAGAAACAATTGCTAGCATTTCTAAGTAAGAGTCAACCATCAATGCAATATGAAGTATGTTGATAATTCATGATACGAAAACGGTGAAAGTACAGATTAGTAAACAACGAGAAAATACGATGCCCCAGATGGTTTGAAGATTAGTTATATTTGCTGAGCTTAGCAAATATCATTCAGTCAACCAGCTAGTTTTGCGTCATAACACTTCACATGCAAAATGCTCTTACTTGAATCCTTTCAAGCTGTACCAACATCTTGAAGATGCCCTTGATTCGAACAGGAAAAATTCAATTATTAAGGGAACAGGTATATGCCAATATCGTCAACATCAACCCGATCCGTGCCAACAATCAGTTCTTTTTCCCTATTGAAAGGGAAACTTTCTGGGAACCACATCCGGCACTAGTTTTCCCTCCACTACAAGCCACTTAAAGTCATGGTCATTTGTTCAATTGAGTTTTAACTCTCCTACATAAAATTACACGTTTGTATGTATTTTCAGACAAAGAAAATCGAAAGTTTTTCATTTTCATTTTAATCCACTGAATGCTCATTTTAAAAGAAAAAACTCAAGCACCTTTGTCATTGTTAGTGACCACTGGAAAATGTGTGACCTAAATTTTTGAATGAAATCTGGGACCCTTACATATTTGGAAGCTTTACTTCGTCCTCTATTCCGGAACTAGGTCGTTCTCTTTTGATGATGACGCTGGATTTAGCTCAAACGAGAGTTTTGGAAAGGGATGGGAAAATGACAAATGGTGTAACATGACGGGAGTTAGTCCTACAGGTATGAAAGCCTGTAATGATGAAGTCTCGTTGTAAATATTGTTTAGAATGTTGCACCTCAATGATAACATTTGCGTTTCTCTACAACAAAAATATCCCAGTGTCGTCACTCGTCGGCATCACCTTCATTCCAAGCATTCGTAAAACTTTATACAAAAATGCCATTAAGTAGATCAACTCCATAACACAAATTCTTTTGTTAGGGTTTCAACACACCCAAGCACCCATTCTTTGAGACAGGTACACATTGGAATGATGAATCTCTTTACCTTCCTTAACTTTTGGTGTGTTCTGTGTGAAAATATTATGGGACCATTTATTACATTTGCCTTCTTACATAGCAGCCTCCGTACACAACGGTATTTGAAGTTCAAGCATTGGGTTTATCATGCCAGGTATGCATGTTGGGACCCTATCACATTTAAATGCTACAGGTGCATAAGACACAAAATACACGGAGAAGTGGATATTTATAACTTTTCATTGTCTCCCGGAAGGAAGGAAGGAAGAAGGTGTTGGTTGATACTACTAGAATGTTTCTTCTCATCTTCGATAGAATCTCTTGTTCAAAATTGAGCAAAAGTGAGAAACGGAACAAAAAGGGTTTCCAACTAGATGTGGCCTCTTATTTAAGCAAAATCACTGATTCAAATCAGTTAGCTGGGGAATAAGGGATGCTTTTCTAAATTATTTTCCATTCGGACGCCCTCCGCTACACAGTGTTTCTGCGAGAGAAGCTTATGATCACTACAAGAAGAAAACTCAAGTCTTCAACTGAGTGCTCAAAGTTGACAGTGACTTGAAGCAATAAAATATCACCAAGACACTGTTTCGCTAGTGATGTAAGAACTGTTTTTCAAAACTGAAACTCAAATGGTGTGAAAATGACTTTAAATCCGAAACTAACATTTTGTGGGGTAGTGTTCACCCTTGTGATATTCTTCTCTCAACAAGTATCTCCAATTTTGGGGCAAGATGATAACAACCCAGAGTCCATTCAAGAGTCCGTTCAAGTGCCAAAGGAAAACATTGCAAAAGAGGAAAAATGTCCTTGCATTGCGAGGAATGTGTGTCCCCGAGTTCACGGTACGGACCCTTTAGACTTTGATGAAATCGGCCTAGTTCAACCATGCGAGGAGGACGGATACGTTAGATGCTGTGGAGTTTCCGTAAGTGTTTCAGTTTATCTAATAATTTCGCTCTTACGCCATGCCATGAAATGAGCACACGCTCCGTGTGTTCCTAATATCGTCCCAATTTATTATCATACTTTGCAAGACACAAGCAAGCGTGTTTCGAATTTCTCAAGAACTTATCCAGGGTTATCCAGTTCTTTTCTTAGCTTTTATGTCAGGCTTCATTCTCACATTGAGTTCTCTATCCTGCATAAGATGCACCCATCTAGGTAATGTAAATCTTCGACGAAAACTAATTTGTCCTCCTGTGACACATGAAATAGTCCAAAAACATTTTCAAGAGGGTTATAAGATTCCACCTTGGAAAAATGGACTACACATTGCTACCCTGTGAACGGTAAAAACAAGTCTGTGAATTTATTCTCTCCAGAAATTTTCCTCGAACTGGCATAAAATCAATGGGGAACATCATTCATGACAGGAGTGTTGTGCAACTAGCAAAAAAGCATAATGACTACAAGAGACTACAGAATGGCTGTAGAGTGGATGAAGAGTTGATGTTCAAATTAAGTGGTGATTAATGATCCAAAATGTCATCATTTGCATATGACACAAATATGTTACTACCCAAGAGAACAACACGACAGTTTTAATTTTAACTCAGTGAAGCGAAAACTTTGCTTTCTACATAATTCCAAGCAAGCCACTTTGAAGACTTTAATTACAGTCATTTTACCCAACTCCAACTCTCCAGCTTTCCATAACTCTCTAAAAGTTAATGTAGCCTTTACGCATTCATGCATACAACATATACTTTCAATTAACTTCTTCTTCCAAGAGAGATATATTAGCAGTTTTGAAAGGAGAATTACAGGTAAAATAGGCTCCATATGCATGCTTACTTTAGCCTTTTAGGAAAGTCTTTCAAATCCATGTGTCATTTGAAAAGACGGAAGTGCTCTTCAATGACTTTTAATTGGCTTCTATTTAATCAACTTCAAAGCATATTATATGCACGAGATCATTTCCACGAATAGACGTATGGTTCCTCATGCACAGGTTCAATCTTTATTGGACAAGTTTTGCATTTGTATATTCCAAAAGTGTGCATAACCATCAGGTAGAAAAAAATGGTAGAAAAATTTCGAAGAAACAATGTTCATTAGTAATTTTACAATTCTAGATTTGAAAATATTTGAATTGAAAAAAAAAATCTTCTGTTTTTGAAATATTGATTTTTCGAGAATGTACAGTTCAATAAGAATTCAACATTTAAGTTAGCCCCACCCACAGTTTCTCAGGTATATGGTGAATATGGAGTAAAATCACAAAACAGCTTGGGCTATTTAGGTATATTCTGACAGTTAAATTTCCAGCTACAATTTGTTGTTGGAATATTTGTAGTACAATAGTACAGATGATATTATTATGAAAGCTTCAAAAATTAACGCTCTTGGCATTACCTTTCAGCAATGATTGAGTTAAATAAAGTATAAAGCAAATGCGAGACTGGAATGAAATCATAAAAAGGTAATCCTAGTTAATCCCACAAGGTTTTTTAGTGGTTTCACCTTGAATGCTACTAACCATTTTGTGGTCTCTGCACTTACAAACGGTTTGTATGTCTGTGGTAGCGTAGTAGCTTGGCTTCTTATAATACTTACTAATTCCCGGTCCCAGAAGGAATTTTACGTTTTTCGCTATCAACCAACATAACATCCGCTTCCAAGTCTGACATCCCTCCCTACTTGTGGCTTCATAACTTGTTTTCGTTTTAAAAACTTCCAAACCACAATAGAGATATTTTGGCTTTGTAATTATTCCACATGTAACCCATTTCAACTACTTTGAATCTTTAGACAAAAATACTGTTAAAAAGGGAAAAAAGACAGTATTAACAAGTTATTTCTCCCCAGTTTAAGATTATATCAAATTTAGCTGTAAAATCCGGTAATGTAAGTATTTGAAAGGAAGTTGCATCAACGACCTACTTTTGTTTTTAGGATAAAACTCCACTCCATTTTTAGTTTAATCCAGTTTTCCATTTTAGCATACTTACTTACATTAGACAAGAAAAGAATATAGGACAATGGGTAAACAGGATGCGACCTGTTTTCTTCCTCTTACTTTACTCTCTCTCTCTCTCTTTGTTTTACATACCCACCCTGTAAATCAAATGGGAATAAACGAATTCTTCAGGAAATAGCCATTCACTTCCTCTTCACCACATCGTGCAGTGTACACATGCTTGCAACCCTATATATTATCAACGTGTGTAAATGACACAAGAATCTAGGAGAGATTTTCCCTTTTCATTGTCCAACTGGGAGAAGAGGAAAAGGGGTGTTTTATTATAGCCCCATATTTCACATTACAACTTTACTTTACAACACCTGTATTATACCCGAACCACTGATTCAACTCATTCTTTTGTCTTTTGTCAAGCTCCTCCTTCACTATGACACAGTTTTTTAATTTATACATTTTCGTGATGAAAGCAGATTTTAGAAGATGATGGAAAATTCTAGGACAAAATTTGAAATCCTATTTTTTACCCTCCAACGCACAACTTGAGGTATTAGCTAATTTACAAAAAAGGAGTAACCCTTTTCTATCTCCTCTCTTTTAAAAGGAATTTGAGTTTCGTGGAGATTATACCTTTCATCTCATTTGAATTTTTTCCTGATAGATTGCTGCTTTGTAAAGCGCAAGCGAGAGAGTGGCATTGACAGAGATTCTGCAGTTACCGATGCATTCCTGTGGTGGAGATGCATGAGCTATTTTATAATTTCATTATTCTTCACCAAACTCTAGGAAGGGGTAACGCTCCTGTGGACTAGTATTTTTCCTTGGTCACGTGCTTCCTTTGACAATGAGCGGAAACGCTCTATTCTCTGGAACACATGGCTTGGAGAGAATTTCTCTTTTCGCTGTGCAGAGAAAGGAGCAGCAGGAAATAATGGCAGAGGTTTCTAGTGACCTTGTTTCTGGTTTAGAAATTAAATAGGATTTTCTTTTGTGATGAAGCATTCCATGTGCACTTTCTAAACATTGTCTTACCCCTACACAAACATTTTCTCGGTCTTTAGTTTATCTAAAGTGGGAATGGGAACACCATAGTAAACGAAGATCTTTTCAAGTTGACTGCTTTCAAATCTAATTTCCTCCAATGAAAACTTTCCAACTTCCTGGTTTATCGAAACGGAAGATGCACAAAAGGCGAGAAAGTCTTTGAAGAGAAAAACCTCTTTGCTTCATTATCTCTAAAAAGGTAGCCGAGACGGACACACGTAAATACGTCGTCTTATTTTCAATGTCATTTCCCTTCAACTTTTCTCTTCTAATATCCTCGCAACTATCTAAGTTTTTTCCGTTATGCGTCTTATACAAAGCATTAAATGAGAAGCAGCACAAGCCTTCCAATAACAGTCGCCTTCTCAATACCATTTGATGAGGGAGCAAAGGAGAAGTTAAGCTCGAGAAAACTTTTCCCTTTATCTTTATACTCAATGATGAAACCATTATCAAAAGCTGTTAAGAACTTTTCCCTTGTTTGTCCTTCCCTCTTAAGCCGTATCAGGGGTGAGTGAGTGTGATAAGAAGCTAGAAAATTGCAAAAATGAGAAGAAAAAAAGTTTCTCCTCCAACTTTTAGATAAACCTGCTACATCAAATGAAACATATTTTTGGTGGAGGAAAATACCAACATCGCAACTTTTGCTAAAGAAGATTCCTTGGTTATTTTATAAAACCCTTGTTTCCTCCGCTGTAGTTTAAGAAGTAATGGAGGAATTCTCAAGTGAATATATAATACCAATCGGAATCCAATATTTGCGGAAGGGACCAGGTGAAAAAAGGATTTGTCAGGACGCTTGCTCATTTCAAATGTAAATACGGAAGGAACATTCATGCATCTTTCTAGATAATATGTATTTTTCCCCAAGGTTTACCATTCCGTACGTATTCATCTCACTTGCCAAGGTCATTGTCATGCCTGGAGCTGCACAAGGGAAAAATAACTTTGCCTGCTTTTCCCTCATTTTTTCCTGCTCTAGATATAAAAATGAGATGATGAGATTAAGCAAGGACATTTTTTGCTTTTAACTATTATATTGATTTTGAGCAGAACAAGTCTGATAAAGGGGAATTGATTACGAGGAATTTTTGTGAAAGATTTTCCTTCTCAAATGAAATGCTGAGATTTCTTCGGGAAGATGTTTGCTTAAAAGAAAAATACAACTGAAATGGATCTCAAAGTGATGCAGTGCCACTTTTCTTTTTATCCTATAAGGTATGTGGAGAGGGAAACATGTGAGGCTTTTTCACAGACTTAGCTTGAGCACATTTGATGCAATTCGTGATTCCATCTTCGTCACGTATTGATTTAGTTATATTGCTGTTCTATGCGATTCCTTTCAAGATGAATATCATGTATTCAGATGAAATGAAATCTCGACTGGAAACATTTAGAATACTAAGAATACTAATATATTGAGGGGAAAAAAATAATCAAAATCTTAATCAAACATTAGTAGAAGCCCTCCAAACAACTGAAGGTTATAGTTCCATTCTCTCCCTCCAATTGCACGGCTCCACGGTGATTCTTCACAGACTTGTTTTCTCCTGATTGATTTACTTTGATTGATCCCATTTGTATGCAGTCTTCTCAAGACCGTAATAATCCCTTAAGGGATTCGGCGGCTGGGATAGCTGACTCATCAGTTGTTTCCACCTTTATACAATACAATGCAGCCTTCTCTCTTAATTATTCATTCTGTTGTAGGAACAGTAAACAGAGAAATTTGTCTTTCTTAAAATTCCAATCCAATTCAATTTAAAGATCTCTTAAACACGTGGAAATTGAAGGCTAATATCATTAGAATTTTAGGTCTCTTAAATGCTTAGAATAATCATGGATGAATGAAGCATTCGATGCTTTACAATTTAATTCAATATTCTCTACTACGATCTCTCTCGCTTAAAATTCTCTAAATTAAAAACTGAAAATGAATAAAATACTGGAAAAGTAATTGGCATTGTTGATCAACCAGAACTGTCGCTTAGGCACAAAAAACATCAAAAGTTTACCAAGTCTAGACGGGGAACGGGGCACTTTGAGAAAAGCACTCTCTTTCACATTGCACCGTTCAACGAGGTTGCTTTTAAATGTTTTTTTTTAAAAATTGCAAATAAATTAATATGATTAGATCTCTGCCCCCGCGCAACCTTGTAAATTGCTTTTTTGGATGAAAGCATTCTTATAAGTCTAAATTAAGTTATCAACACAAAAAGAAGTGCACACATGACAGCATTATCATTCACTTGTTCTCTTGCTTTATCGAGCAAAGACAAACATATTTCAAGAAAAGTTGAATCAAGTCTTTGTTCACAAGAATATATTGTGTCTATCATTTTCTTCATTCTTGGAAACTATCATTAAAACATTTTGTCCTCATTTTCCACTTTATTTGTGAACACGATAAGGTTGAAAAACGTTTAAATATTTGGTTTGTTTTCGAAAAGGTATCCGTTGTCGAGAATACTGAACAGAGTGTTTCAGCGGATGAAGGGTTAGAGCCGAACTCATTCTTGGAGGAAGCCGAGAGTGGGGAGTTCTCAACTGAGGAGAAATTTTCTGATGGTAATGAAGATGAAGAGACTTTGAGTCAAGAGGAGAATCCTGTAGAGATCTCGATGGAAGACCCCTGGCTGAGGGAAATCAACTCGGACAATGGACATAAAAACTTGGAGGAAAATATTGGTCAAGAGGATGATATCATGCCTTCAGAGTCTAGTCCGGCGATGCAAACTGTGGTCTTACAACCGGGGGGTCCGCTACGGAGACGTTTACTAAAGTTGCATAAACAAGCCATCGGGGAAGAGCAAAGTGAACAGGATCCTATATCTGAACAAGGGGTGAGTTTGGAGTTACTGGGGTCAGAGACTGCAACAACATCGTATTCTCAAGGAGGTGATTCTGAAGAGAAAGTCAATGCCAATGGTGATAGCTCCAGTGGGGATAGTAGCCGACCCAGATTTTCACCAAGGAGGAGGAAGCCATTGAACCGGATAAAAGTTGATGAGACTCCCGACACCAATAAGAATATTGATCTTGGAGAACTGTCCGGAAATCAAGGTGGAAGCGTAGAAGTAAACCAGACCCAAACGAATCCAGCATCTCTCCACGTGGAGGATAGTGAACCAGCCGGAGAAAGAAGGCCAATGTCAAGAGTTGCAGTAAAACCCAGAGTGAACTTGCTTCGAGACAGGATAAAGTCTCCACGTCCAGTATATAAGTCGAAGGAAACGAAAACTGAGGAAAGTGGTGGGAAAACTGGGAATGAAAGTGTAACTTCCAATGGCTGGAGTCCAATTTTGGAGAATCCTTCCATGAAAAAAGTCTCGGAGGAGGAAGGGAAACTTTCTCCTGGATACAATAGCAGGGAGAAGGAGATTCCGTTGCAAGCAACAATTGGGTCAGAGGAAAAGTCAAAAGTTTTAGAAAACAGCTCGACAGGGAAGTTGATGCCTGTCCGGCCGAAAATTCGACCATTCAAAAGGACAAAGCCAGATTCTCCATCTGACTCCAGTTCTACAACTGGAGAAACTGGGGCAAGTGATGAGAACGAGAATAAAATGGATGGAGCCAATGAACCCTCCCAGACTGAAAGGGAAAACCTTCCCTACCATACTTTCCCCCCAGAGGAAAGTGAGATGAACAAAGGGTCTGATACAGATTCCAGTGGAGGAGAGCCAAATGTCCAGAAGGGAAGTGTGGCCATTAAAAAATTCCCAATACGACGACTCCGACCAGCTCCAGGGAAAAAAATTGAGACAGAGGTGAAAAATGAGATTAGCCCAACAACTCCTCCTTCTCCACTGAAGAAACCATCTGTGTTGAGAATGCGACGACCATTTAGCTCCGGAACAGCTGCTCCTTCGAAAAATGAGGTAGAGTTGGAAACATCGACAATGCCAAGTGAACCTAACTTAAAGCTGGAAAGTAGCCAGGAGGCTGGAGAGATTGCCAATGAGAAGAAATTGGATATTCGAAAAAGGTTCAGGGGACGTGATAGAAACGCTTATAAAGCTACTACCTCTGCACCAGTAGAGTCCACAACGGAGGGAGTAACCGTGGAAAAGAATGAAGAAGCGAGTGAAGACACTAACAAAGATATAAGTTACCTTGGTAGAAAAAGATTCAAACCTTTCCGCAGAATTCCTCCTGGACAACAAGCCCCTTCAAAGGAAGAGCCAAAACCAGAGATTACTACTGCCTACCCTGAACCTCAACAAGAGCCTTTATCTCAACCACAAGATGACGGTAGCAGGGTAAAGATAAGGAAGCGCTTGAATCGCCTTCCTTTCATGAGACAACCTTCACCAGCAGTTGAAACTTTGACTGAAGCTCCTACCGTCACAGAAGCACCATCTCAAACACCCACAGAAAGGGTACGACAACGAGGCAAGTTCTTCCCATACCGAGGTGCTGGTAATCGCCAGCAAAGTGACTCGTATCAAAAGGAAAGCTCCCCTCAACCAGTTGTCGAAGAGTCTCCTGCCACTTCAGAATCTCCAATAACGGTCATTTCAACATATTCAAGGATTCGGTTTAACAATAAAAATAACTTGCTTAACCGAAAACGCCCAGAGGAGCAACCAGAACCAGTTGCTACCACCTCCCCTCCAGAAAGTACACTTGAAGCTAAAGAACCTGAATCAAGTCGAGCTCCCACATCGTATGGAACTAGAACTCGGTTTGGAGCCAAGAGGCGACCTGCTCCTGCCCCTGAACTGGAAGTTACAACATCCTCACCACCAGTAAAATTTCAACCTAGTCTATCGGAAAAGGAAGAAGAACCAATTCAAACGGATACTCCAACATTATCAGAAAGCTCAGAAGAATCTACAACCTCGCCAAGGAAGCGAATTAGGATTGCCAAGAGACGAAGACGACCTCAGCAACAAGCCTCATCTGAACAACAAGAATCTTTCAGTTTGATTTCCTATCCAGCCCCAACAGAAATTATAGGTAAGGCGGATAACGGAGAAAACGTTTCATCTCATGAAACTTCTCCAGCACAGCAAGAATTTTCCACTGGCTTGTATTCTCCAGCTACGCCTGAAAAACCGAAAGAACCTATTTCTACTCTTCATGCTTATTCCTCTAATGATGATGTTGAAACCGTCAAGAAAAATTATGATGATGAAGATGATAAATCCAGTAACAAGAAAAATGATGACGATGATGAGGAAGAAGATGATGATGATAAATCTAGCAAGAATAAAGACCACGACGATGACGACGATGAGGAAGACGACGAGGAATACACGGGCTACAAAAAAGGTGGAAAGTACTCCTCTGAAATAAACGGGGACTCATACGATCTAATTTTAAACCAAGAAATAAGGAAATCTTTAGGTAGTCAAGACACGCACAGTCCTCAAAGCAGCTACTCACTCACTCCCGAGGATTTGGACAGCTATGAAGGAAAACAAGAGGAAACTCCGTATGATCCCTACAACCAAGAAACATCTCCAGGAGAAGAGATATCTTCTTACGACACCCCATCCTTTGCCGACTTTGACGACGTCGACAAGAGAAGGGAAGAAGCCAACTATGACGTTTCAACTGGAACCCGGGATTACTCCAACAAGGAGTCTTCTTATGACGACAAATATTTCGAGGAAGGGTACGAAGAGGAGAGTAGAGTGCATGCAAAAGTCCTCAAGAAAAACTCTCACCGAGGTTCATCTCCAAATAAGGACGAGGGACAAATCTCCCTCTCAAATGTAGAACAGAGTCCCGCTAATCCACAAAGTAGCACAGGTAGTGAAGGAAGCTCAGTGAGGGTTAAAAGTATCCCTATGAGTTTAAGGAGACCTTCGTCCTTATTTATAAATAGCTCTGAGGACACACCGCCAGCGAGGAAGCCTACAAACTCTCCATTTACCCCTTCACTACAAAGCCCTCGACCTACTTATTCCGGGCAAGGGGATTTAGTGGAAAGTGTGAACGAGTCAGTAATGACTTTATCGAAGGTGGAGAGTCCTTCTTTTAAGGAGAAAAAGAAGTTAGAAGACTATATTTCCAGTAAGCAATCGCAAGCTTCAACTCCAGCACCGGAGAAAAGGAACGGGAGGGTGAGGGTGAAGTTGGTGACTTTAAAAACAACCACACCAAGACCTATCCCGGGTACGGAGGTTGTTGAAGAGGTTGTCGACCCTGCATCCCCATTTTCTTCTTTTATTTTCCCTCCTTACCAGAAATCCACTTTGACTTTGGTTCCAACTGAAGCTCCATCAGCACCAGTGCAGGCTGGATACAAACCAATAAGAGTAAGGTCGACGACGACAATGCCGCCACAAGTAGAGTACCAAGGAATTGAAGAAAATGAGATGATTCCTGCAAAAATTCAAAAGGTTTCTCAGACCACACCAAGTCCAAGCTATGTTTCAAGAACGACATCTTCAGGAAAGGGGGAAAGAAAGAAAAATAGATTTAAGGTTGATGACATTGCCCAAGTTTCAACATCAGAGTTACCTCCCGTCTACAAAGCACCTTATCGACCGATAGCTACCCAGTCACCACCAGTGAATCAAGCAGTTCCAACGCAAGCTGAGGTAACGACGTCAAAGCCCCAGCCGAGAATAAAAAGTCCAATGTATGTAAGATCAACAGAGGCTCCAGTTCAACGTCAAGTTCCAACAACGAGCCAAGCTCCTGTTTTACTCTATCCTGTGAGGTCACCTAAACCTGTGAAAACTACTTTGGCTCCAACACCAGCTCCTGTAAAGATAGTTAGCAAGCAACCGGACTACGCATATCAAGAACGGAATAAAAAACCAAAAGTTCCAGAACCTTCGGTCGATGAAAATAGAGGAGCTGGCGTGTTCCGTGTAACATACCATGAAAATGACGTGTTGCCTCCTAGCTTTGCAGAAGACAATTCCATCTCATATGCACACTCACCTCCTGCCAATCAAGGTAATGGGAAAATACCGGAGCCCATGTCGAAAAAAGAGAAGCAACGATTCAAGGTTTCGGAAAATTTTGGATTTGAAAAGACTTCTCCGCAGGCAAAACCTGCTCCTGTCAGGCCCAATCTTTCACAATCTGACATTCGGAGACCAGTGTTGGAGAGTGAGAGAGAGGACGGAGGGAATGTGAAGTATCCTGTAGATGATGGACCTCATAAAAATCAAGGACAGAAGGTAAAACCTGCAAAAATAACGACAGAAATGCCACGAGGAAAACCTGCACAGGTGGAGGTTCCCCAGCCGGAAACAGAACATATTCCAAACATATCTTTCCCAGATGATAAGGTTTCTCAATATTACCAACATCCAACTGCCAACTTCGCACCAATGACAGAAAAGCCTCAGCAGACTCCTTACGCTTTGAGACATAGCCAGTATGGACCATTCCCGAGCAGTGAACAATGGACAGGAATCCCGTCCCCGAGTAGCCCCAAACTTCCAGAATATTATGAACAAAAGAAGAATCCATCTCCATCGAAGGTAAAGTTTGAAAAGGATGAATTGATTCATTCTATGAGATGGGAACACAAGCCAGCACCTGTGGAACAAACAGAACAAATGAACATGAGGATCCCATCTTTGCCAATATTCCAATCTTATGGAAGACCAGAAATGGAAGTAGATGCAATGAGGGTAGCTGAACCAAGACCGCCAATTATGCAGCATCATATGCGTCCGGAAATGGATTTGAAGAACATCGAGAAAAGACCGTTGCTACCAACGAAGCCCTTACTAGTAGTGGCTCCAATGAGGATTGAGCCAAAGCCTATGCCTCCTCCGGTACATCGTCCAGAACCTCAGATAAAGTTTGAGGAAAAGCCCTCGCCTCCATTGATGCAACGTCCAAAAATGGAAATGAAACCAGGGCGAGTTGAGCAAAGACCAACTTTATCTCATCAAAAAGTAGAGGGTAATTTTAAGCAAGAAAAATCACCCCGTCTGCCACCTCGTTTTGAAATGGATATGCCTCCAATCAGAATTGAGCAAAGACCAATCTTGCAAACTTTGCGTCATCCAGAAGTAGAAGGTAATTTCGAAGTAGAACAACCACCTCGATTGCCACCCCGTTTTGAAATGGATAGTCATCCAATTAGAGTTGAACAACAAAGGACGCAGCATCATGCCCGTCCTGATTTTGAAATGGAAAAACGACCAGATATTAATTTCCGCGAAAACGAGGAAGGGTTCCACCATCATTCTAGACCTTTGCCTTCTCTTGCCCACACCACTATTAAATTTGGTGCAGAATTCGACGATGAAGAGGAAGTTCCACCTCGACCAATCCAAAATAATCTTCCTATGTTGCAGCTCCCACCTGAGCCTGATTTCCAGCATAATCACGAAATGAAAAACGTTGGTCTCCCACCGCAACCCAATCGACCACTACAAATTCCCCAACAACAGCATCCCGCTCAACAACAACCTTCCATGATTAACTTCTCAGGTCGACCTCTTCAGTCTGACGTTGTAGCTCATTTGCCTCCATCAAGCAATAACATGGAATTCAGAAGACCACCTATTTCTCCCAATTTGGGAGTTCAAAGTAGTCTTCCACCTCAACCACCGACGGAACCAATGTTCATTAGTACACTCAGACAACCACCTTCACCACATCATCAAGAGCATGGAGTTCCGCATTCACTTATGAACTCCCCGCAACCACCAACCAGACCTGTGTCGTATGAAATCAAGGATGGTGAACTATTAACACCTCACCATTCCGGGCCAGCTAACGAACCTCCAGGAAATGCCCCCCATCATAATAATAATCACCTTCAACTTCCATCCAAACAACAAAGCATCAATATAATACCTCAGCAACATCCCGAGTTGTCGGGAAATCAGCAAAATATTAATGTTCTGTTTGGTGGTGAGCCACACAAGCAGCAAAGTAATAAGCACGTTCACTTTCCTGATCCCCCTCATAATGTTCATTCTGAAATTCATAATAAGCAACCAGCTCCAGCAGCACCGTCACTACCACCTGCTCCACACCTCACACATCAATCCACTATCCCATCCGCCAAAGAGAATTTACTCCAGATGGAAAGACCTCGAGAGCAACTCAATTTCCAGCGTTCTCCAGAGCCAAATATTATAGTCCAGGTGGATGGAAGACCGCATGATGCTCCGATAATGATTTTGCCTCACGTGGAAGAAACTCACTCCCCAAAACCGGTCGACCGCCCAAGCCCAACTCTTTTGGGCAAAGAAGCTCTAGAGATGAAGCAGCCTTCAAAATTTGGCCATCAAACGGAAAACGTATTTCCAGCTAACTTCGATTTGGGTCAGCAGGTGTCAAATATCCGGGAGCCTTTACCACCTCCAAGGAATAATCCGTTTGAAGAAGGCTTCTTCTTCCCAGACCAGCAACAATCTATCCAACCCGGACACTTTGGACCGCCACCGGTTAGCCAAATGAAGCCATCTTATTACGTGCCATTTAGGGAACCATCTGGCTTCCAAGGTGGGGAAATAAGTAAACTTCAAATGGCTCATCCTCCTTTCCATCACTCCTCGCTTCAAGGTTCAAATCATGCAAAAGGAAACTTATCTCCGACACCGTACTCTCATCCGATGATGCACCATAATGGAAATAGTGCTCCGGCTCATAATATCACGTCTGGAATTCCTTTTGCTCAATATCCTATCAACCACCAAGGAAACTTTATAAATTCTTTTTATCCCCGACCTCCAGTTCAATATAATACTATGATGATGCCTCAAGGCCACTTTGGAAATGGACAAGCGTACCCTCCACGTTTCCGTAATCCTGGTACGAGAACTTCTCGCTCTGCAAATTTAACTGAGGAGGAGTTCGAGGAACAAGTTCTTTGGGAAACTAGCCTAGGTTCCCAAACAAACATAGAGACTACTGAGGATGAAGAACATGAGAGGCTATTTCCAAATGAAGAAAAGATACCCACTTCTCACGAAACTTTAAACTCTCTTTCTTCCAGCGAAGTTGCAAATAAAACTCTAAGCGAGGCTCACGTTGCCCCTCTTTCGGAACCCAATCTTGACCCAACGCATCAATTCAAGTCGAATACAGAGAAAAATGAAAGTTCAGAAATAAAATCTAATCCCGACTCTACTGACCTTCCCACGCAGAGACAACAACGTGAGTTGAATTTTGATACTGCTCAACAACAAGAGGCGGAAGAAGGAACGACCCGAAATCTCAAACTGGATCTCACCATTGAGAAAACTTTTGTTCAAGATCAGCTGCCAGGTGAAAACACGGAGATAAGTCTCTCTACCCCATTCCACGAATCTCCTTTGTCATCCTCTCCATCGGAAGAGAAAGGGTTTGCAAGTGTAAAAGACAATTTTGAACTTGGCAAACCTGTCAAAAGGAAAAGTTCCGACGTACCACATCAAATCGCTGGTAAGCACTTGTTCATGTTAACGAAATCCTCTAAAACTTGTAAGATTTAAAACTTAATTCTTTCAAATTTCCTCTCGTAGGTCGGGAATCTTCAGAAAAGAGGATATTGAGTGAGTACAAAAAGGCCTTTATGAAAGTAAAGGACAAAAACGACTTCAAGGTGAAGACAGGGATCAAGAGTGAAAAAGAGCAACAGGATTTTGTCGCTCCGACCGTCATCCAACGAGGTTTTTATCCTATTCTCCCTTACAGTGAGACAGATCCTGGGCCAATAATTGTTCCAAGTGTGATGCCCAAAGTAGAAAAGTTCCTCCCACCTCAACTTGAGCTTCCCAGAGAAACAGAGAAATCTCGAGGGGAAAGTAACGGAGCATCCCTTCCACTTGTCGTAGGAAGTGATCCCAACCTCCAGTCTGGATCTGGATATCCCTTTAACCATCTTCAGGATCCTCTCTTCTACTCAGGGAAACTTTTAGGACCTTCACAATCCAATATTTTGAATCCTTCGGCTAGTAAACAAAACTATTTTGGAAGTATAACTCATAATCATTTAAACTAATAAAAAACATTTTAAGGATTTTAAGCTAAAGAAAATAACCGTTAAGTAATTTATTTCGCAAACAAACTGTTACAAAAACTTTTTTTTCAACTGAAGGTAGGGTTGAATTTGAAAGTATCTTTGAAACTAGACCATTGTAAACCCTGTAAATCAACAGTTTCCAATCATTTTAGATTAAGCTGAAATTTTGTAAAAACTTTGAGTGACATTGATTTTTCTCTGAGAAAATGTGTGACATCAGGAAAAGTGCAAGTTTTGCTGAGTTAATTTTTATTTTCGAGAAACTTTACGTTTTTGTGTTTAGTTAATAAAACAAGAGGATTATGTGAAACCAGAGGATTGTACTTTTCTCAAGGTCACCTTCATCCCAAATAGGATTGAGTCTACAATTTAACGCATGACAAAGGGAAATCAAGCATAAAAGTGTGTAGACAAGATGAAGGATTGTACTTGTGTTTCTCTGCGTTTGGTGCAAAGGAGATTTATTTCTTTAACAAATTTCTAACCTTCATTTTAAAATATTTTCCTAGAAAATGTAATTTCCCAAGGAATAATAAAAACACATGAGTTAATTTATTGAAAATCAAGACAAGCTTTGTAACTCTAAACTTTATTGAATTACTTTCATTTCAAGCCTACGTGACACTCGCTGCATTCACTGAACACGGAACCAATAAAAAGTAATAATGAAGCTATACGTAGGTAATTTAAAACGGATGGAGTGAAAATGAACTTTGTTCCTTTGACATCAACATAGGACAAAGATGTAATCAAACAAAATAGAGCTTAAATATATTTATCATCGCATAATTATATGACACAATTTTGTGTGCTATGCTTATAATTTTTAAATCTGCATTGAAATTCCATTTCACGTGTTTATTTCCTTCCAAAGTCTAATTCTCGGATGGAGGACAACTCCATCATAAATTGTAACATGATCAGGGAATACAAACTTTAATCGGTGAATTTCTTTTGAAAAATAAAGCCCATTTTGGTAAAATTTTTAGTGAGGGGAATGGTGGCATGATGTAATCAAACATAAAGTATTCTCTTTCTTTTGAAACCCAGATATGTAGATATGTTATTTCAGCTTATATTTATCAAAACATATTAAATCCCTTTTGAATGCATTTATACACTTCATTCGAACACATAAATAATATACTTTAGCTTCCTTGAATTTTCCACAGAGAATATTTTGTAGTTTGAAGGAGAAACACTTTTGCGTTTCTGTTCTTTAGTTAGTGGGAAGTTTGGTCGTATATATAAAAAATGATACAAAATGTAACTTGAGACTAATGTGTCTACCCTGTAAACATTCAGACTCACGTCATCAGAGTCACTAGCAGGGAAATTGTTGACGGAATGATGTCACGTTCTAAACAGAGATATTTTACTCAACCACTAATAATTCTTTCTTCACTTGCCACAAGCAGAGAATTGGCACAAGTCAACAAGTCCAAAATAATACGGAAACCAACAGAAAATATGCGGATATGGACGGTTGCTTTTTCCCAAAGACAATAATATGATAGGGGCATGCAGAGAATTGAAGTTTTTTTAGCTAGACGAAGTTCATGCAGTGGAAAATGCAGGTGGGGTTTCTCTGAGAAAGGAAAAGAGATGAATCAAAATAGTGACAGGAAAGAGGTCAGAGGATGAAACTATAAAAAAATGCAGATGGGCAACCTTGACAGAATTAGTTTACATGCATGAAATCATTTGCAACATGGTGGTAAAATTATTAGGAAAAATCATAAATGTTCATTTAATTATGCAGGGTTGAATATGAATATGGTATTAAAATATGAATGGAAACGGAGAGAGTTGGAGCTTGAAGGGATAAATTGCATAGGAAAATGGAAGCGTGAAGGATGGAGTGAGAAATGGTAATACATGAAGCTTGCCTTCATCTTCGTTCCGTTGTTTTGTCTCACTTTCATTCATTCATTATACTCGTGTGTGTTCTTGGTTTCATCTCTAAGAAAAACATGGTGATCAAGAGGGACTGCGGTTTCTCAAGGTTGCAGTTATGTGCACACAGTGGACGACGGGTGTTTCTGATGCATTTTGAGTGAGAAGGAAATGCAAGGTAATTAAGAGAAAACAAAGAGAACGCTCATTTCAGAGAAGATTTTACAACTTGCGAATATTTAAGAATGCATAGATGAGTTGAAATTGCTTTTATAATGGGATGAAATGCGGTGGGTTGGAAATAGGATATGAGATTCTCGCCAGTAGTACAACTGCTATTATTGCAAGTTTTACGTTCATTAAGCCCTCCACGACATGGATTTTACAAGGGGATTGGAATTGTCGGTAATGGAGTGGTTTTGTGCATTGGAGGAAAGCTTTGTATGCTAATTCAACTTTTCAGCAAGGTTGTATAGTTCTTCCAATTAGTTAAACACACACATGAGTGAATTTCCATAGCTAGATGTTTTGAAACTCGTGTGCGGATTCATGCAAGACTTTGTAAGGCGGAGATGGAAACAGTTGGTTTTCGTAATTTAATTTTTCTTCTTTCCCGAAGACAATCTGGAAAGTGTAAAGTTTCCCTTTTTACAAAACTTTTCCGTTGTGTAGAGGTAATGAACAGGTAGGAAATGAAAGTTTAATTTTGCATGATAACCTTTAGGAGAGCTTTTAACTGGAGAAACTTACTTAAATTCCGAGAATTATCTTGTTGTCTCGTTAATTCTGGTAATGTTTTAAACATTCATTTTATTGCTTTTGCTAAGTGTTTTTGGGTGCGTGAGGCATTGTTGCGATAAATGTTACGCTTCCGCGTTCTCTGTTTCAACTAATTGAAAACAAATTAATTGTAAATTATGACGGTGTGATTATGATTTTAGTTTCTCGCAACTCAGTATTATTAATCCGGAAAGAGTGTTTGCATTCAATTTTATGGCGTTATTTATCTCGATTAATGAAGTTGTTTGCAATATTCAGAAACTTTCTAATTGTTCCCTTGGCCCATTGTGTTACTTATTTTCATGTTTGTTTAATGCATATTGCGTTCTTGATGAATCATGTATCCTCGAAAGCACCCACTTCCATTTGCATAAGGTAAATTGAATCCTTGCCCTCTGGATGACAAAGTCGTCGAACTGATCGTCATTACGTTCAATCATTTTGAATCACTGGTTTCATTATAAAGAAATAAAATATTATACAGTCTGGCAATCATTTCATTTTTTAAATCTATCAATTAATGCATACAAATGATTTCCATCTACATGTATAAAAATCTTTCATTGCTTACAAAACATTGTCATTTAATGATTATAGACATCACATGTAATTATGGATAATTTTTTCACTGCTGTTCCGCTCGGCGACGGGGATTAGCATCGAAATAAATAATTCCGTCATCTCTCTGTCGCCGACATCCATGACAGAATTGATCCATCCAAAAGGTAGGCTTCTTCTTTTTGAAAGCCAAGTATCCAATGCACAGAACCAATATGGCGAATATGACGTAAGCCACAATCATTGCGACTGAAATAGGAAAATAGGAAAATAATATTTGTATTCTAGTGAATGACTTTAATCTCAGTCGCTTTTTATGAGGTAAACCATCAGCTCAGCTTACGATATGATATTGAGATATTATGCTCGTTAAGGAAATATGTGACAATCACAAAAAGAGAAGAACATGATGTGAAAAAGGGTAGAGTGACATGAGTAGATAGTCAAACCGAAAAGAATGCTAGCAGCGGTTAATTATTTTTACAAAAAATCAACGTACTGTATCCTGCAACGTCATCAGAATTGGTGAATGGTTGGCCAGGCCTAGCAAAATGTCGTCTACCCCAGGCGTTGAATCCAGTTACTTTGCTTTCCTCAGTTGTAAATATAATAGCAGTTCTTCAAAGGAAACATAATTATTAGAGAATACAGGTAGTAGGATAAATGAGGTTAGCAAGAAAAATATGACATTTGTCCAGGAGGAGTAAAATATTAATTCGATGAATTGTTCATCAAACATAAAGATCCTTACGTGGACATGATTGTGGTTGTGGGGACAGAAACAAGGTCATCTTCCTTTGCCAGAGGTTCGGTGGATGTGACATTAGGCATGGGCATTGGCGTCGTTGCCGAGGTATTTGATTCATCCTCATCCTTGCCCACCACGAGAAGTGTAGTATTTGTTTCCGAGTCATGATGGTCATCATGAAGATGTTCCGTTATAGAAGGCATAGTCTGGGTTGACAGCAATGCATCAGGACAGCAGAAATTGTTCCGGAGAGAAATGATAAGACAAACAATAGCTTGAAGCCGCATTTCGCTAGACGAAAAAGGTTTAGGCAATGCACTTCACTCTTGGAAAAATTGAGCTGGTGAGGTGAGGTGGAAAAAAAGTTCCACGTCGCAGAAGCACTCAACCTCACTACTGTTACGATTACAATGTGAGCTAATATCTTCCAAGTTGTCAATGTTTTCTTAAGGACAGACTAGACTCGAATGTGTCAAGTGAAGCAATTGTAATCTGAAACAATAGCTGATAAAATTAGGCAATGAGCCAAGAAATAGAATGTAGGTACGTATTCTTGCAGTGTAATGCCTTCGCTACAGCTCACACGTACTCTGCTAATTCCCTTAATCACTCTATAAATTTTAATGCTTTTTACACACTGGAAGAAATGAATTTTATATCTATACATAACTCTGAGCAGAGCAGCAGTCCATATTTTCAGTTGAAACTCAGTCAAAACGGTCAAATAAATACTGACATTTGTCAACTGGAGGGGAAATGTTTAAACAGATTTTTAAAACGGGGCTTCGACCACATACAATGCAAGTATATGATTCTTGTATGTTGACACCCTTTTGAGCAATATTTTATTGAATTATCTACTCCGTCTTTTGTGCAAATACATTTCATTCAGTGATGCGCATCTGAATTGAGACGCTATTTCAAGATGGAACATGCTTCCGCTCAATTTGTACCTTTGTTCCTTGATATTGACACGGAATATGGTGCTCGTTTGTATTACTTGCTATGCTGAGGATTGGTAACGAAGACGATTGTCTGGGGCTGAGGTGGATGTGGATACGTGTTACGTAATGTAAGTACGTTATATTTGACAAAATCACTCATGTAATGGAAAAGGGATGAAGTGTCACATCGCGATCGCAATATACTTGGCTAACTTTATGTTTTATCATATTCAAAGTCATACTCACAATCAATACCATTGCAATGTGTGCGTCCCCGATGGAAAATGTTGGGCAGTTTTAATATACAAAGAGGGGAGAGGTATGTATGTGTATGTTTAAATGCATTCAAATCGAACCGACTCCAGTACATTACATACGAATTACGAATATGCAACAAGAGTGCTATAATTAAAGTAAAAAGTAAGGAGGAGTAAGCAAATTCCACATTTAACATTATGAGCAATACCATTTTAAAACTGTTTAGACGTAAACTGGACCTTCTCTACTAGTAAGCATGCATAAACATGTAAATGGAAAAGAGCATTGCAAAGAATAAAAAGGTAGTTGGCGTGTTTTCGGATGGAAATATGACACGTGAGTAAATAAATATATCTTGTTTTTTTTATGCATTATGCAAATATTTAAATCTGCGTCGCGGAATTTCCTTGTTGTAAAGGTCCAGGTCGTCGTCATCACGGTCTCAAAACCTTGTTTATCACCTAACTTGTCTGTAAATCTCAATTTTCGAAAATGCAAAAGTAGTCATGTATAAACATCCACTTACGATGCTCTTACATTTTGACAAGTGTATAATGCACAAGCTTGAAGTGTAAACACTCGTAATATAATTTTTCAGACTAATCTAAACAAACCTTTTATTTGAATTGTAAAGCATAATATGTAGTCTACGTCTACACTCTCATGATTTTTTGTTGGCTTCGTAGAAAATCGATGATCCACGTCCAGACGTCTCGTGTCGCCTAAAAGCAAGCATAAAATATCCTTCCAAATCCCCCCAAATCAGATCAATCTCTGTTTTCAGTCTCTCAAAGTAGACATTTGAGAAGGATAGAATGAAAATGAATAATTCCAGTATATTCAAGTTGGAAATGTTGAGTGAAAGGAATCGAATTGGTTACGGGTGAGAAAGGAATATTAATATAGATTATCATCCAAAATTCAGTCGGGCATTTTGGGTAGACGTTTGGGAGGATTTTCCATTTAATTTCGACACTACTATTTCTCTTTACAAGTTAACGTTATAGCAGCTACAAGTATATCCAAAGAGATGCTTCGTATTATTCTCAAGCTTATGTCCACTCACGTGTGTGTTCATGCAGCAATAGGATAAATGTTAAGACTTTTATGCAGCCAGTGTGAATCCTTCTTGTCTACTTGTCTTGGTGAAATTTCCTTTATGGCGTATCATATTCCAGAAGGAATGATGTTATGCTGAACTTAAGTAATTTGCTAGTGTTGAGCACTTACATCAGTCTGCTTTCTTGTACCGCATCGTGTAAAGCTTTTGCAAGTAAAATACATTGTGACGGGGTGAATCCCACAATGAATAAAAAAGAGTAATAAATTACAAACTTATCATGAACTTGTATTCAATGGGAATTGGTCATTGTTAAACATACAAAGATTGTCATTTTTCTTCATTGCTTAAAATTATCCAGAAATATACAGAGTCATTAAGAAAGATCGATATAAAGTACTAGAATCTAGAATAATGGGAATAGGAAAGAAAAGAGGAGAACATGATATGGCTAAAGATAAAACTTAACTGTAATGAATGACAGAATGGGACTAATTCAGACCATGAAATAAGACTCGATGATAAGGCAAAAGGTAAGGTGAACCTTAAATCCTTCGTTGTTCCTGGTCCTCGATGGCACCACGAAATATGTAATTGAGCATGGCCACATCCATGTCATCAGAAGGACAAATGATAGCATACAATATTTCTATATCTCTTGCATGCTGTCTGCCATGTCTCCTGCGGTGATTTCTTACTCGCCGATGTCGAACTCTGTGCAAGATGATAGTGTTGTCCAGATCATATTTCAGTTTAGCATGGTAATAATTTCGGCACATGGTAACGATGGTGGTGATGGTTAAAACGAGTAAACATCCAACAAAAGTAATGAAACCTAGGTATGATAAAAAGGGGGGAAAAATGATAGTCGACATTGGCGAATATTTTGTTGCGTATGTAAACCCAACTACTAATTGTCGAGGGAAAATTACGGACGCTTGAATTATTAATTTATAAAATTAAAAACATAAATACCTACCCCAATCTATTCCTTGCTCGTATTCATCCATTCGGGTCAGAGCCCAATCTTCAAAGGACTTCTTTTGGAGGATGGAGCGTTTAATAATTCTTGAAGTATCTTTCTTGGAATGGAAGCAAATGCAGAGGCACTGTTCCACAATTTTAATTTCGTTCCAATTACATTTAGAGTCAGACACCCTTCCATCAACCCATTTCGAGATGTTTAATGCAGGATCATAAACACTTTGAACTTCTCCAAAGGACGAACTATGACGTAATTCCGTAAATGCTTTCTTATCCACCACTTTGTCCCAGTCAAAATTTTCAATTTTTAGTACAGGTTTAAAGTTAGGATGGAAGAAAGACACAGGTTGAAATCTAATTTCGTCTGTTATCCAAAATGCAGCTAAATACAGGGCCAAAGTAAAACAACAGCCGGCGACTACAAAGCTCCTCATTTTCTCTTCAGCCATTTAAACAAAAATATTAAAATTCAAGAAATATATTTTTCGGCTTGATGAATGTAAGTCGTGGTGACTTATCATAAAGTCACCATGCACAATCAACAAGCAAAACCAAAGGATACAAAATCGCGAATGAAGTAGCAGCCGCCGTGGCTCATGCATTTATTCGGAAATTTGTCAAATTCAATTGGGCAAATCATATCCTTATAAATGCAACACAAATGGAATTGTTCCATTCGCACAGAAAAGGTATCCTTCTCAATTACACATATCTCTTTTATACGTATCCATCTTCACGTTTGAAGATAATCATTTGAATATGCACAAACTCAGCCTCCCATATTCATCCTCGGGTTTTGACAAGGGACACAAGACAAGTATTAAAAGTATGGTTAAGTTCTATATTGTAGCAACCCTTTGCAAAATTTTCTGCCGAGAGACACATATGAACTTATATAGACCAAAAGGCTTATTAGTGAGGGAAAATTGGTGTTTGGAAATGTGCATATAATTTTCATAGCTGGAATCGCAATATGTGAGTGATATGTTGTTTGGTGCGCAGCACATTCTTTTCCTAACTTGTTACAATCAACAAGTACATTGTAGCTTCTTGCTTTCTAGGCGTGAGAACGGCTTCAAACTTTGGCTTCCAAAATATATAACAACCGTTGTTTGATCTGTAGGTCATTTTGTAGACTTTAGACGATGATAACAATTATGTCTCGGATTTAACTTACAGGCTAATGCCATTTTAAAGGCTTTTGGTTTTTCATACCAAATCTTTTCAAAAAGCAAGACGATGCTTGGATAATATTATACGTATATATTTAGACCAATACAACATGCATCAAAGCTGTGGCATATTTATCGCTCGTTTTTACGACGATATGTACGTGTGTGGAAACACGTATGTAAATGTAATATTACATAAATGCTCCATTAAGGATTTTTCTTCTTTTTTATAATGGTTCATTTTTTAGTAAATGATGACAATAAATTATACCTAGGGATTTGGGCTTGTATAAAATGCTTCTTTGGGTAGAATGTTTAAAAGTTTTGAAAGTTGATTATCTCGAGAGAAAAACAAAACTTCATCTTCGGTTAATCAATTAAGAAATTAATTTAAATGAAGCAATACCCCCCACGACGAGTAAAAGCTTTGGTATTGCACTCCGTCGTGAAAGAAAGTGGAACAAAAAGCTTCATTAATTTCCTAGGTTTTCTCAGTTTCCACGCTCATGTCAACATTTGCTGTTTTCGCAAAATGTTATTACTGCCTGAAAGAGTCTTAAGAATGAAGACAAAAGAGTTTTCCAGCAATATCAATTTAAGTGTTAAATATTGATAAAAAAGTATCCTTAATGCAACCTTTCCATCTTTTATCAACCTTGATAATTCAAACAAAGCATCCATCTGCCTCATCATTGTCTCACTGCGACACATGCCACATTTGCTTAATGCTACGAAAACACTGTAATTCTGGGGCAGAATGGTTTTTCAAGGTTACAATCTAAAACACTTTGCTTTTCCATTCCCTAAATGAAACACGTGGAGGTATAGACATCCAAGAGAGAAAGAAAACTACATGGGATTTTCAAGGAGGAATATAAAATGAGAGAAAATTGACATTTTTCCGAACGCCAGCTAATCCAACTTGGGTAATACGGAGTTTCCCATATTTCCAAACTTGTTTATTCCATGCAACACAAAAATACCTGAATTAACCAAACATTATGATGAAATTGACCTAGCAACTTTTTCAGCAACCGATGTGTCTGTTTTTTTTATATTAACCTTCGAATTCCCCACATTGCTTTTAGAACTTAGAACACATTCATCTCCTCCTTCTGGCATTTTTCCTTCTCAGCGACAATCAATGAAATAGTCGTTGAAATCCAACAAAAGGGTCACTTTTGCAATAAACTTATTTATGGAAATGCACAATGCATGTATACATCCCTCCCTGTATAAAGCTAGTAACATATTATCTTCTCTCCAAGTTCGACTTCATTCTTGGACAATGCAAAGCAGAGGACAGTTAAAGGTTAACCCATGTATGTTCTCAGCTTCTCAGATTGGCTGAGCAATAACAGTAAATGTTGACGAACCTCTCTTATTTCTCCCGCTTTCCTTCAATCTTTTTTCCATGTTCATTGAGAAAACTAGCTAGAGGATGGTAACGGCTTGGGGAATAAATGAATACATAAAATACTTCTCATACAGCTATATACATTATGTCTCTATCTCCTACATCAAGTCATGCATCGAAACATAAAAAGTTTTCCACAAGAAGAAAGTTCAATTCTAGAAAAAGTTGAGAGGAAAGTGTCCAGGATTTTATTCAGTTATTAAAATAAATGAGACTTCTCCCAATCACCAGCTCTATTCTAGTGGCTAAGGAGAAAACGATGATTAAATGGTAGCGTAAAAAATCTCTCATTTGAGTCACTAGTCACCACAAGAAATTTCCGCTTTTTTCTCTCCATCTCTGGACGGAAAATACATGGATTTGGTTTAGGGAGATGTGAAAAAATGTCTTTTACAGTTATTCCAACCTTTTTCTCTCGTGTTGTTTTTTTATGATATCAAAATTGTATAAAAAAATCCACTTGAACAAAAACATGATATTGTTGCTATCTTGCTATGTTCGGATTTATTTTTGACATTGTTAGCGTTTTAATAATTTCCAAAGAGAAAAACTGCTGAATTTGAATCACGTCCAGAATCTACTTGTTTCCAATGTCCTATTCCACATGTCAAACAGTCAGACAGAGGCTGGTTTGGTGAAGAAAAAATACAAACTGGTGTGATGAAGGACATATTTCAAAATTCTCCTGTAGCCTTTTCTCCTTTACGTCTTTTGCATTGTGAAAGAAGAAAAAATCCAGCGCTGAAAATCGATACAAGATTATGCATCAAAGTGGAGAAAACCAAACATGTTGTATGCTTCACTCATATTTCTTTTGCTGACAAGGCAACAATCCGCTTTCACAGGATAATCCAAAATCATCTGCACTGGAAAAGGAAAACCATAACGGTAAAAGATCCCTGACTGATGACAAGACACTTTGAAATGGTCAGCATTTTTTATACACATTTTCATCTGCATACTTTATGATGCATGAGGGAGTTTGGGAAAAAGAAGTTTGAGGTATGAGTGTTCACCTGGGATTTACATAAAAGTTGCATAGTTGCACATGGCCACTTGGTGAATCTAATTTTTTACCATGATTATTTGATAATTTTGGGAATGAAAGGAGGATGATAAAACTTGTTGACTTGCTATATTTTTTCCAACTTGGTATCCCACCAGTTATTTGAAATATCACATCTTGTTATCCCACCAGTTATTTGAAATACTACAACTTGTTCATTTTATCTCAAGGACACACGAAAAAAATAAATGAGAGAACATAATGGGAAATCTACTGCTTTGGAAAAAAACTTTCTCTTTAATTTTCCAAGAAAGTAAAGGAAGTTGAGAAGGGAACAATACAGTTTTTGCTGAATCGTTAGCAAAATACTTTTTTCCATGGTGAAGCACGAAATTTGGAAAGTATTGTGGAAACTTTTTTTTTCTAGAGAGTTACTCAACGGACATGTCAATATTTATTGTTATTAGAGTGCACGCGGAAAATCCTTAGTTGCATGACTTGACATGAAAATAATGGCTAATCATTTTTTCTCGGATGAGAGGTTCCAACAGAGTTTGATATTTTCAGGAAAAAGTTTTTTTTGTAGTTTTTCTCATGCGATGTAACTTCCAGATACTTAATATAATAAAAATGTTATGAGCTGCTAACAAGAGTAAATTATTTTCGAGGGTGGGCTATAAAAGTAAAAAATTAGAGAATCCAACCGGAATTGATTTTTTATTAATGAAATCTGCCATATTTCAGAGAGTTTTATATATAATTCAGATGAATTCAGGTTGAGTCGGATGGCGTATACGCAAAAATACATGGTAAATATGGAAAGTCAACGAGAAGCTGGGCAGCTCAAGTATGAAATCATGGAGCCTTTCTCAACTCTAAAAATATGGATAATTATCTAATCTTGAAAAGCTCTCGGCTCGAGTGGGAACCAGTCACTGGGAAAATTTTAATGATTGTATTATGCATAGATGTAATCATATTATGAATATATTTATTTTCCCTTTTGAGCTAATATTATATGGAATAGCATGTTCGCTAACTGTTACCGTGAATCATTCATTAACCATGCTTGTCACTCTCATGTCACCCGTTAATTTTATTACAGTAATTATCCTAAATTATTATTACTCCAGTAAGTCATTACACTTGATATTTCCGCTCCTCCAATCTCATCAGTTATCAAATTACTCAATGAACATTTTTTCAAAGTCAACATGCCCATGCGATAAAGTAAAAATCAGGATTTTCTAAACATTTTTTCTGACGTTTTCATTAAGTAAGTCAAGAACGGTCTCATTTCGGTATGCCATATTAATTAAGCAAAAAATATATAATTGTCCTTATCCCTATCATTTCATTCTTTACCATCGTGCACACAATTTATGCCAGGAGTAGCAGTCAAATCCTCTAATGCGTAATAATATTCTCTTAAAATATACATAAATATTGTCCCAACCAACCTCAGTTCTCAATAAGTATGTAGTTAGTCTCCTTCAATTTTTGTGGTACATTACAAGGCAGCATAACACTATTGTCTCATCTCAATATAAACATACATATAAAAGTATTACGTAGACTATGTGAGCGAGCGAATATAGAAAATCGAATTACAATTACATTCACAACTACACACCAAAACACACAGATTTTATCCACTTGCCATAATGCAGAAGAGAACAAATACGTGTGCATAAGGTACTAGGTACAAAGAAATATCTGCATTTCTTCAAATTCATGAATAATAAAAGCCACTTTCATCCACCCGCTTTCCAAGTGATCCTAGATACACGTCAATAAATACGCTGTGTGTTGGCAATATAGATAGATATTTTAATACGACAGCGACAACGACTACGGAGAAGTTACTTACACTGTATTTCCAAAATGGGACAATCTACTATCCATATAGATGGGTGATAAGAAGTACATAAAAAATGCGAAACTTCCCCTAACTTTGTTTCGTCTTTCTTCCCGTAGTCTCGCGGCAGAATATAGATGATGCGTAGAGCAAAATGTAAAATAAGATGGAAAGTTGCTTATCGTAAGCTTTTGTAAAGCCCAGCTTATCCTTGACGTCTTTCGCTTGGAATATCTTTACTTTATCGATGACACTAATTACAGTATTTCTTATCTTGTGTGTAATTCTCACTATAGGTTTTCTATTCATAGGACATCTCCATTTCTACTGACGCATTTATTCCCTTTCCCCACCTTTGTGGAATATCCACCTGGTTGAAGTGCTACAAAGTTTACAAATGTCAATAATGTGTTGTTCCACTGAGGAAGAAAGGAGTATAAGCTGCCTATCATTTTTCACAATGAACTCTATGACAACTATTTATTTTCATAGTAAGTCTCTCTTCCAAGCTACAGCCTACAATCCCACCCCTGCCGAGTAAGTAATGTAGGGATAAAATGTAATAAAAAAAACTTCCAAGAAATATGCACGCTTTTCATTCACCAAACAACCTACCACCTTGTCATAAATATAAAAGCGTGAATGCAAGTTCCCCATGCGTAACCCAGTTGTTCGACATTTTTTAACCAAAAATATGCTCTATATCAGTGAAGGGGTAAGGATACTTGATACTTTTTGGATGACTAAAAGCTTATCGTAAAAAATGTGATACTTTCTGAAAGGGAAAGCTGTCAGGTTCCTAACAATGCATAAATAAACGGTAAAAAACAATGTAGCTCGCGAACATTACACTCACAAAAGTAAACTCAGTATAGCGTTAACGTGTATAGCAGACAACGCAACTATAACTATGGTAGATAATTCACTAACAAGTTTAAAATTAACCAACATGCTAAAAGTTTACCCAAATGGTACACACAAATAGTGTGACGACGACGAGCGCAATTCTATTTTAGAATAAATGCTTACAATTAGTGACATGTATGAGGGCCAGCAAACCCCAATGCAAAGGTAGTGAAGTCTTCAATAAATGCGAGGTTTGTCGCAACGAGTTTTCCTGTATGCATTATTTTGTAATTCGCCGAATTGCGTAGGCGTACAATGTGAAGTGGTCCACACATAGAGTCATCTGGGCACGTGACCTGGTAAGTAAATTTGCTGTCAATATCGCTGATATCGTGCCCGGCCAGATACACTCAACCTGTATTCAGTTAGTTTTGTGTCCTCAAGCTGTAAGTACACTTTTTTGAGTTGCTCCTCTTTCTACAGCTAAAGAATACACACACTTATGAATAAATAAAGTGCCTACCTGTGATATATCCCAGCAAGTTTTTTTTGTCAAATAATTATATTTTCCACATTAAAAATACAATTATTACTACTGCACAAACTAATTTAATCATTAATTTTATGATACTTATACCAAATCAAAAAGTATGATGGTTCGTACACCTGAAAAAACACCACAAACAATATTCCTTCCTAATGTGCTGGAAACACAGGTTATGGATAATCCGACTACTACCCACATTAGTCCTGCTAATGCTCTCAGGAACGAAGATACGCCGCCTCAGTTTATTAGCAATAGCGTACCTCAGATCTTAGTTCCAGTGATGTGCAATTAAGAGAAATGATTAAATCCGCCATGGCCGAAGTAATTCAAGTCAGTTTGCTAACCCGTCTAAAAGACTTAAATAGTAAAATAGACAATGTAAGCAATTTCTTGAGAAAAAAAAACAAAAAATCAAGATAGACAACTCAACGTTCTTGAAACAAGTAACTCTCAACTTAAAACTCAACTCAAAGTGGCTAATCTAGAGCGTGAAAACGAACTTCTTGCCTAAGAATTGCATGAAAAAATCTGATCTTCAATGGCGTTGAAGATGGATCGAATGAAACTCGAAATGAAAGAAAAGAAAAAGAAAGAGGACTCGCTGTATATGATTGTTGAAAAGCTCATTGAAGACCTGACTGAAAAGAAGCTGCAACTTGATCAAATCTACAGAATTGGAAATTTTAACGCTGATAGTGACAGACCTATACGTGTTAAATTCGCTTTCTTAGCTAACAGAAATTTAGTTCCTAAACTTCGTGTAAACCTTTCTGAAGGAATTTTTGCAAATGACGATTTACCATATACCATGAGAAGAGACCATGCTATTTTAAGAAAAAAACGGAACGAGCTAATGGATGAAGAAACCGAATGCAAAATTAATCTCCGTAAAAGACAACTACAGACAAACAATGGTGCCACTTATGAGGTTCAGGATGGAAAACTCTGCATATTATCTAACCAAGCTAACTCAGCCTCATCATCTCATGCCAATTTCAACTTCAGTGCCAATGCAACCGCCATATCCAACGAATCCAACCCCTTTGCTCATCGAAATAAACGACCAAGGACTTCAAGATCTTCTAATCCTAATTTTTTAGGAAAACCTAATCTCCATTCCTTCGCAAAAAACTTACAAGGAAACCTAGCTGGAATACAAGCCGTAAATCCTCTCAGCGGACAGGGAGACCCATCACAACAGGAAATGGAAGAAAACTAGCAACAGGAACTTGGGCATCTAAATATAAGGTCAATGAAAAATACGCGTAGAAAACGTATTACACGCGAATAATTTTGACATTCTCTGCTTAACTGAATCTGGTCTCAAACCAAATGATGCAATTGTACCATTTTTAGAATACAATATTTTACGTGAAGACAAATCTGACAAGGGACAATGTGGAACCGCTATTATTTATAAAGATCATTTGAAGATTAAAAATATAGATTTTAAATGTCTAACTACTTCCAATATGGAATTTCAAATAATAAATGTACAGCTTAAATTTAACAGGAGCATTAATATATGCAACATGTATAGGCATCCTAATTACAAGAAATCCGTTCGCAATGAGGATTTTAAGTTAAGTAGACAAATTTTCGAATTTTTCATATAACAAGAATTTTATTGTAGCTGGTGATTTTAATCTAAGGCATCATTTCATCGAACCGCTGCTTGAATACACTTCTGACAGGGGTATTATACAGCTAATAAAAGACCCAGCCAGGGATAATAACTTATTAGATCTAATTTTCGTCAATAAAGGTATGCGTGTAATACAGAGTAGTGTAATTGAGTCAGATGTATCTGACCACAAGCTAATCTATTGTATCATTAAGTGCAGTTTACCAATCCCTACCACCCGAACCTTTTCCTCTCGTTCCTTTTTAACTAACAACATAAACAATATTATCTATGCACTGGACCAATCTTTTGTCTATCCTATTCACGACGCTATGACATTCATTGATACCTTTATGACAATCTTTGACTACTATTGTCCAATATCAACAAAAAGAATAATGCTAAAACATACAAAGAAAAAAGCTTCTACTAAGACCCTAAATGCCATAAAGTCAAGCCGAAAGGCTTTTAGACGCTTTAAAAATTGGCCGTCTGCTTCTACTAAGGAGAATATGCTCTTTGAAAAGAAAAAAGTCAAACTGTGCATGGCAGCTGACTGCAGATGTGAGCTATTTCTCTATCTCAGAAGAGAAACTTATGGCATGGTCTCAAAAACCTTCTCCCAGTAAAGAAGACGAATTCTTTTGAATTGGATATAGACGTTGATACCCTGAATGACCACTTTGTCTCTATATCGACAAAGGACGAAAATCTCTCTACTAACGTTACCTCTAAACCTCCCCGTATTAATCCTACTAACAGCTCCTTCCAACTATCATACCTTACAGAAGCTGATATACTGCGTGCTTGGAGATTCATGAAAAACCACTCTGCTTCAAATCCTGACCCGCTAGGTATATCTAATCGTATGATTAATACTGCCCTAAAGTCTAAAAATTTTACAAATGCCGTAGTGCACCTTCTCAACTCATTTATTAATTATGGATACATACCTGAAGAATTTAAGACTTCAAAAATTACTCCTATTCCCAAATGTAATAATCCAACAAGTCCCCACGAAACCCGACCTATATCAACCCAGCCTGTTTTAACCAAGATTTTTGACAAATGCATCCTCAACCAATTAAACAAGTACGTAGAACATCACGATTTT
>JAHZNA010004209.1:0-18906 GCA_027743935.1 Sinodicranocentrus sp. ZH6
ACACTCATCATCTCTTATCTGGGCAGCCACAAAGAAATAAAAAACCAATATCTCTCCCTTGTATACCCAGTAATCACCAATTTTACACCCCATTTTTCTCTCGCGATTATTGGCATTTTACATTTTTCCAGTTATTACTCGTATCTCTCTTTGCCTGCAGACTGCTAGTTTTTCACTTTGTTTTTCCACAATGAAAAGAGGACAGAGTCACAACAGATAAGATATATACTCTGGAATGAACTTATTATTTAGTTTTGAGGCACAGTTTTACAAATATTTGTATGATTTTGTGCTCTCCTAAGAGAAGGGTGCTGTCCGCTGCTCCACTTGATGATCAAAGCACTCTTCTGCAAAATAACAGTCTTGAAACATACAATTCTATTACATTTCATAAAAACATGCATCCTTGTGATCATCATGATGATGAAAGCCACAAACGACAGCTTAAAATTCTTCGCAAACATCAGCACGCTACGTGAGCAACTGTGGGAGATAATGGGAAAGAGCAAATGTACACTTTATTATTTCGCTGTAGTGATTGGATAGAAAGGGTGCAAAGTAAATGGAACATTGTGATAAATTATTTTTTGTGATGCTCACTTTGCCTGCCTATCAAAAAGGAACGCGTAAGGGGGAGATTTTAAGGTATTCGAAATTCAAATTGATTAATAGAATAGGTAAGGACGATAGCCGAAAAAGGACTATGGTTGGGTCAGGTTTCAACAAAGTGATTGGTACGCGAGATGATAGCGAAGTGTGTAAATCTTTGCATCTTTTTCATCTCACATAGATGGGATATGGGTTCAGCACAAGAAGCCAAAAACGGAGACCCGCAGTGAGTTGAAAAATGAGATGGGAATATGGGTATTGTCTGGGCATTGTTAATTTGTACAAATGTATATTTTATGCAATCTCTTACCATACCATCATCCTTTCACTATCTGGTGGCGCCTCGACAATCAACGACGTTTTGCACGTTGCTACATTCACACGTACTCCCTACCTTTAGGCAAAGTTTAGTGGTCTCTCCTTAAGGAGTCCATAAAAAAGTCAGTTTACATATTATCCTCTTGAGATTATGGAGAGGATGGAGGACTATCTCGGTTGTGATATGAGGTAGTACAACAGACATCAATGGTTTGAACTCGACAGGGTGGACGTCACCGGCTTGTAGAATAATTCATAGAAATTGGTCGCTTGAGCAGTTAGTGTCAACGGCGGAGGGCTTCTTGGAAGATGGCTTGTTGAAAGTGTTTCAATCATTTTTTGAAAATTTTGTAGGTGGTCTACACAATAGATGAGAAGCGGGCTGTGATTGTGAGCATTGCAAAAATATGAACAATAAATCATTTATCGGTGGTGGAGGAGGAAGTTACTCTCCGGAGACTTTGACTGCTCAAGTGTGTCCAAACGGATGCCCGTCTCGGTGTTTTTGTATGGAGGAAACTATGGATCAGGTGACTGTGAGAGAGCAAGCAAGTGAGATCAAACATTTGGAGTCCATTCTCAACGAAGTGATTGCCCAGAGGAATGCCTTGCTGTGTGAAGTGGAGCAGTTGAAGTTACAAGCGGTGGCGGGGGAATTGAGTCAAATTGACAAGCCAAAGAGAGAAGATTCATTTAGAAGAGGGAATGACACTTGGACAAATTTGACAAGAAGAGGGAGCTCGCTGAGGCAAAGGACAGAGGAAAGAACGGGGAGTTCAGCGAGTGGAACAATCGTGGACGAGTTGGACTGTTCACAACAGGAAATTGAGTTCAGTCTCATTTGCCAAGACCTCATTGGACTCAGTGTAGATGATGACATTAAACTCAGGTGAGTGACTGAGATTTGTAAATTTGTCTGCATTGTTTGTCGATTTATTGGCATCGCAAATTCGCAAAGCTTGAATGGAAATGGGCGGAATGGTTTTTAAAATCTATGTTTAACTACCATAAAAAATATCACGGTAATTTCCCAGCATCATAAAATTTAATCAAGGAAACAAGGAAACGACGAGAATCGCAGGAAACTACGCCAAAACCACGTAGGAACCCTTCCTGTTTTTCTTTTTAGGTCAATTATTTAACCCACACAGGGAAAGGGTGGGGCGATAACCACCCTGGAATTCGTATACACTAGCTGAAATCGCGTGCCGAGGCATTCTCCCTTTCAATTTCATACCTAGGCTTTTAACCTTATTTTTCCAGTTCATTGTGCTCCCAAAGCACATCTCTCTCTGGAATAAGAACGTCTCTCTTGGAATGTTAGCCTGTTTCTCTCATTCCATCTTTGTCCAGTGTGCTGCCTTCTCCAGCTCACGTTCCTTTCATTCCATCCACAAATGAAAACTATAAACTTGCCAGCACGTATACACTTAATTGAATTACAAAACACTATGCGCCATTATGAGATAATGCCTTTGCAAACATTTTCCTCGTTCAAATCGCAAACTTATGTCAAGCAAAAAATTGTACCTGGTTTAGTCAAGGTTTTCCCTCTTTGCATTACACAGACAGTTATTCAATTTGCATAAAGAATGAGTGGCAGTGGAACACCTTGAAATTTCCACAGCTCTTGTAATCTTCTGTGCATACAAAGTTTGATATTATTCTTAACTCACAATACAATGCACATTCACATTAGCGAAATATCATTCAAGAATGAATGGAAATGTGCAAGAGTAAAATTGTATGTTTACCTGGCTGATAAACAGACTGACATGCATGCAGAGTCGATAACACAATGGGAAATGAGCGTGAAGCAGGAGTGATCTCATCAAAATAAAAAGTGAAGGAGCATATAGGCTTCATAGCGTCCCTCTAGTATTATGCGAATATGCTGCATAAGGGAAATCACTTCTTTGATCGGCACAATATGGGAGTGAAGATCACGGCTTTTAGGTTTTGCGCAAGAGAGGATGCATGAAAAAGAAGGTATTGCAATTGTGGAGTCGCACAAGTGGCAGGGAATTTCTGAATTCTATGGCATCTCGTCTTTCATTTTCTGTTTTCAATAAAAACCATCCAACAATGTGAGTTGAGCGAGCGTGATAAAAACACGAGTGTGTACATCCTCAAGTGGGCTAACTGACATACATTGTTTTTTCCTTGGTTTCGCTCTCTTGAAAAAAGTGAACATAAGAAGCGTAGACAATCAGTGCGGCTGCTACTGATGGTATGGTTCACTGACGCTGTCGCCAGTTACAAATGTTATCAGTTGTTGACGACAAGTAAACAGTAGCAGCGTGCGGTAGTGCGTTAAGCGAAAAGCTTGTGTGCAGTTTGCTAAAAGTTGAAAATAATTATTTTGATTGAGAAGATTTTATAGATTAAAAATGTCTTTTTTTCGGGGATCATGAACTGTGTTGTGAGCCCCTGTTTTAGTGTTATTATGAGCTTATAGATCTCTATACAGGGCATTGGACAAATTGTGTACAAATTTAAAAGTCAAATTTAGAACTCCCGTTTCTACGTTGGCGTTTTTGTACCAAGCTGATTAAATATTCAACTTTAGCCTAGTTTGTTTTTCTCACTCGGGAAAATTTCAAACGGTATATCTACAAAATGGAGGAGTTTTGAGTGCTGCTACAAAGTTGTAAAAGTACATATAGTAGCATAATGCAGAACCGAAGCTTGACTAGTTCCGACAATGAGGGGGCATTTTAACCAAAAGAAACTTGAGAATTCCCAAGGCCAAATGAGTGATTTTGTGGTTGTCTTGCAACTTCAGTGACGTTCCATTTGAGAATATTTGAGTTTCTCCATAAAAGATTTCCATCTATTTTATAGCACATTGCACAGAAACTTTTTGCCATTTTGAGGAAACTACAGAGGCTAGAGTATCATAGTCAGTTCGTTTAAATTGCTTGCTGCAATTATATGTACAAAGTTATACACATACAATTCCATGTAAAATTGTGTAATGCCAAAGTCGTGCTTGCCACACACGTTACGATTTCATTTTCATTGTGTGCGATTTCTTCCCAACTTTTCTGACTAGTCACGAAGGGAACTTTGTGTGTTGTGTAAAAAAACTTTTCAGCTGCATAACATCCCCACTGTTGTGGATAATTTAATTCTTACTGAAAATTACAATTTTTAAAGGAAAAGTGTGCAAAACGTGTGTGCATTTTTGTACGTGAGTTTTTTGTCGTAATTTAAATGTCTCATAGTCAGTGCAGCATTAGAGGTTTCAAGTGTTTTTGAGAGAAGAAAAAATTGATTAATTTTCAATTGAATGTCCCCTATGGATAATAAGTGGAAGGGGAAGGTAAATCCCCGGTGGTGAAGTGGTGGCTAGCAATGTTAGGAACTAAAAGTGAAGAAACTGTGCTGGAATACACGGAAGCTGTCTTGGTCTACGACCTTCGTCGCACGGTGTACAACGCTGAAGGACAACTTACAGATCCGTATGCTCATTTCTTATGCCGATCACGTGGTTATCGGCTATGCAGAAGGTTAGAACACCTTTCACACCACGTCACTCGCTTCCCACTAAGCAATCCGTCTTAACATGAATATTTTTAGCCTTCACAAATTTTTGTTCTAATACCTTGCTTAAGCCCTGTTTAGAAGACGCATGAGGAATTGAGGATATAATACTTTATAATTTGCATATTTTAATTGGAATATTTATAAACGTTATCGATATCAATCACAATTATCCGCTTGCCATGTAGCATTTCGTGACGACGAGAAACATTGGAATTTCTCTAAGCTTCTTGTCTTCGGTGATTATCATTAGCAATGTCCCAGCCCAATCAGTGCTTCATATTCGAAAGTAGAAGTTTTTCGACAAAACTTGGCTTCTCCCTAAGTTCCGTTTCCATTTACGTAGAAAGTTTCGTTTTCCCACCTTGTCTTCCAAGTTTTAATCTGAATAGACAACATTTTCAAGTGGCCTGCGTGCTGATTACAGTAATCCTGCTAGACACATCAACGAAAACCACTGTAAGCAAAATTCGCAAAAAAATCTGCACATTGTTGCTTTTCTCAATAAGATAATTTAGTCTTGACTTTTTGCAGCCATCGGGGTATCATATCAGCACGCTATAATGTGTGCCATGAGGGATGGGTGTCTTTGTTCTTAACATGTTTATGCATGAGATAAAAAACGACAGAGAAGAATTTTTCTCGAGAGGGTAACGATTAATTTTGGTCAATTAACATGTCACTAAAATCATAGGTATATCAACACAATAAGGACTATTATCATTTTTCTCTGAGGAAAAAATGAGGAGGTTTGATTACAATTTCAAGTGTCCTAACCTCACCCACAATAAATTTTTTGTGTAAACAAGTTTTAATGTGCGATACCGGATTCTGAAACTTTTTTGTTGTTCTTCCTTGTTTTCCCAGTTTCTCTTATATTATTACGATCAATCAGCATCTCGCGTTTCAATCTTATCGGCAAAAAGGGTAATCAATGAAGATAATGTTGTACTGTGGTGAATCGGCACGTAAATCTATTTTTTAAGAAAAAATGCAGCTCAATCAAAATGGCAAGGTTGAGTGGTCATAAAACCGCCATCAAAGGGACGACTTTCTTATCCTAAAAAATGTATACCAATAGCCCATTTTCGTGAGACAGAGGGTTGTATTAACGGTGATAATTGATTTTGATGAAAGATCAAAAACCAACAATGGAAAATTAAGTAGAAAAGTGAGGTCTGCTGTGCACACTATTTTTGCACAGGAAAAAAATGTGAGATTTCGAGGTGAAAAACGTGTGAAAATTGAGATTGTCAGTGAGTACGGCATACGTACGATGCGACCACCGGCAGGCAAAGACAGTATTTGACTGTGTATGGCAATCATGATGTGACCCCTTTTTGATAACTATATTTGATGACTTGACGGGAAAAAACATGTTGCAGAGGTGGCCATTCTCAATCAGCGCGTGAAGGATTTTTTTGTTTTGTCGTTAGAAAACCATTTTTGTATTTTGTCTCGAGTCAATTGCCACGATTTGGGTGGATTTTTATGTAATTTAGTCGATTTTATTATCATTACATTATTTCATGAGACAGAAGTCAATGGCGTTCTCGACTCGTATTGTGAAATTGCACTGAATAACCAACAATGATAATATGTAACATTTATAAACATCGTTATTACTTAAATGAGCTGGGAAAACTGAACCCGATCAGATTGTCAGAGTCAAACCTACACACACGCATTTCATTCATTATTATTATGTCATCAGTCGTTATTTTCGTATGAGTATTTTAGAGGGAATGAATTTATAAAACCGCCACGGTGTTATTACATAGCTTAATGTTGATATAAACTCATTCATAATTTGTGCTCCATATTTGCCCCTTATCTTTCTAGGCTATGTGTTGTCTTTAAGAGGTTAGGTGATGTTGTGTGAGATGTCTTGATTACAGCTCTACTTCATCTAACAATCCACAGTATCAGAGTATTTCATCAAGGAAATGTCTTGTAATCTTGGAAATTGGTATCGTAAATGGAAATCCGTTAATTATCCGAGATCATAGGAAAATCTCCTTCTGTCGCGTTTTCTTTCAAAGGGCTGAAGAATTAACTGATACTATTATTTTACATGATTGGATTTGATCTTTTACGCAAAGCCCTCATTACAAATTGTCCTCGATTACAATTACAATCTATCAAATTCTTTGAAAGAAACCTCTCGAGGTATAAATTGCCTTTGACTTGTGGTCATAGGGTCACTATTAAAAAACGAGTGGAAGAGCAACAAGTTACGATGGTTGATGAAAATGAAACTCCTTCAAAGTTAAAGAATGATTAGTATGTGGGCAAGCACGAAGTTCTACCAACCTTCAACTGCCACTATGCCCTAATCTACTGCATCCATTCCAATTCCCCTCCTAAGATTGCACCCATAATCATAAAGTCATCCATAAATTGGGAATAATCGCTGTATAAAAGACAAAATAGGAAGTTATGAGACAACCTCACTTTTATTACAATTTATTTTTACCCTCTCACTTCCAGCAAGTCAAAGTGACCTTATCATGAACTACCTGTACGTGTCCGAGAAACCCTCCCCAAGTAACAGTAATATGACCACTGATGCAAATTACACAAGTAATATTCTCCTCTATTTATAAAAAAGATAAGCTGTACAGTGGCATCCCGTAAATCACGTAATAAACAAAGTAATTTTACAACAATACCTCACCATTTTATTATTGAAGGGTAGCTTAAAGGTTGCAAAGTGGAAAATGAACAACCTCCTCCCACGCACTGCATATAGTATTATCCTTTACAAAGATGTCCAAGGCACTCTCTCAGTAACTGCCGAGAAGGAGGATACATTCACAAGTGCATAATTTTGTATATCAGGTAGTTTTTATTTTGTGCACCGCGAATGAATAAAGATATAACGGGGTGCTATACAGCCCACAAGTGCAAAGTGCACCCATGTGCTTCAAACAAAGTAACCACTTGATTGCAAAGTCGTCATTACTTGACTCACCCAGCGAATCCCATGCTATACCGGCGGTGTTTAAAAAATCCCCAAGGGTAAATTATACATGTGAGAGAGGAGATGCGTATGTATATTTTATATTATGCAGTTGCATTGTCAAATCACCTTACTCACAAAAGTGTATCAACTAGAGCATAACGTTCAATCTGCATTGCGTATGAATTGCGTACATAAAAAGGGACTGCAAGATAGTCCCACGTCGTCTTCGTAATAATGAGCATCATGACAGTCTTATTTTTACGTACCCCACACATTACTCTGGCATTTATGTTCCCGTATGATTTAAACAAGAAAGCATGCACTGGTTGATATGATGATGATGGGATGACATGATAATCCCTGTTGCTTTTTTATGTAGTGTGTGGGGCTGATTTAATCAATGTGATATGGGATTTTCTGCCTGCACCTCTCTTCTCTGCAAAAACCTACTGCACTATAGTGTTATAGCGTTTAGCTGACTGACTGACTTTTTATCATTGGGATGATTGAGTGACACCTCGTGGGAACTAAGGTGGGAAGTTGTTCCTGCTTTCTACAGCTATCGTGTATCACTCTTGAGTATATATTCTGAAGAGAGTTCAACAAATCAAGTTGAAAGGTGAAGCTATGAGTTTGCATTGTTTGCAAATATACACAAATAAGTTTGCATATGGCTGTATTGCATATTTATTCAATGCTCCTCACGTCATTGTTCTAGGATGAACTGTATTTTATAAAAAACAGAAGAAAAAAGTGAAGTATTGCATCAAAACCTTTATATAGTTATTATTATGCTTTTGAACAGTTGTTGCAGTTTTTTCTCTTTGATTTCTTCACTGTGTGTCTATATTGTTTGTGATGTGTGGGGTGGTGGTGTTGAGGAAAGTTGAGAGTTTGATTAGGTGAAGATTTTAATTTGTAAAAAGTGAGCAAGCGGATTGCATCGATTTTGTGATAAAGAAATTCGATTTTATTATATTGTTTTTCGCAATTCGATTTTCTTTAGAATTTCGAGGAGCTTTGAAAGTTTCCAGTTTAAAAAGTGAGGAGGATTGTGTGCACACATGTTAGCATACGTCTGGATTTGGTAAATACCAGAAAATTGATGTGAGCAGATGTTACGTGAAAGTGTGTAATTGGTAAAGGAGCCGTGAAAGATGACTTTGATAATAGGGTTTGCATGTGTGTAATTGGAGTCATCTGGGAAACGCCAAAATATGTTTGCGGCTGCAGAAGAGGAAGATGTTCTCGAGTTATCCGAGGCTGTGTTGGCGTGCGACCTTCGGAGGAAGGTGTACAGCTCGGATGGCCATCTCACTGATCCTTATGCACATTATTTGTGTCGGTCAAGGGGTTATGTCTTGTGTCGCAGGTAATTACATTTTTATTTGTAGTTTCCTCATCAGGTAATTATGCTTTGTAAATTGTGCTTGTAAAATGACAGCGAGGGCAACGCCCAGTTAAGTGAAAGAGTGTCGACTGCACAGAAAATCAGCTATACTAATGGAAAAATCAATGACGTCAATGTACAAATAACACTCTGTGATAAATATTCAGCTTAATTTTCTAGATTTTACAACATCCTGAAAATATACTCCAGCACACCAGTCTTTAGTACGGGGTTTCATCAAGAGTCAAAAGTGTACATCCAGTAGCCATATTATCTCTTGATTATTTAATGGGTTACGTGACTCTTCATTCTCTGAAATAAATTATTCAGGTCCTTTCTACTCGTTAGTCACTTATATTGAATCGCTAATGACTTTATCCCCGATAAAGATCTGATATGCCTAGATTAAATTATTAACGAGGACATCAGTGGTCATGAACCTTACCTCTTCTAAGAACAGTGAAAGGTTGCGTTAATACTATAGAAGAGTAATTTATCTCAGAAAATCTACTAGCAGTCTTCTTTGATCAATTCCAAGATTATTCTACATCCATCCCACAGTAAATAATTCCATTGTCTTTGTTCATCTTTCTAAAGGGTAATTAATAATTAAGAAACCTTCTGGGAATTTAAGTGACAACGACAATGCTAGCATTTCACCAAATCGATACTAAGCATAAATGAAAGGAGTAGAAAACATTTCCAACAGATTTTCACAAATCTCGCATTCTCAACATTCCTTTAGCTTGACTTGCTCAAAGCGGTACCCTTAATAGTGAAAATAGCAATAACAGTTTCCTCTTTGAGGGCATGATTAAATTTCTAGAGCCGCCCACACTCCATTTCTGTTGAATGACTCAGATCGTAAAATTTGTCTACAAAATAGGAATCCATTAGGGGCGGATTGTTTGTAGAACTCGCCTTTCGCTGAACTCTCATCATCATTCCACGGTGTTTTTCTTCTCTAAAAAGGAATTCATGGATTGTATCCTTTTGCGTTCTTCTACTCTCCACTGTTTCGCCCTTGTTTGCGTGTTGACTTTATTACGTCAGTCTCCGCTGGATAACGTGGGTAACTTTGGCGTGCATTGTTTTCGTTCTAGAATGCAGCTCGACATGGGCTCAAGTTTAATCATGTGAATTTACTGGATAATTTCCCAATCCTCCAGAGACATCAACTATTTCCATATTGGGCTTTTGTTAGAGGTTCATTTTTCTTCCAAAAAACAAAGAATTCGTGCAGATCCCTGACGGGCTGCATAATTAACTTGTGTGGACTAATAATAATTCAAGCTGGCGGCTTAAAATTACTCCTGCAAGTTTCCTTGTTTGACATCCCACAGAATAAAATAACGACTACATCAAAGCGAGGTTTACGAGCTTATGTCAAAATAGCTATGGTAGTCGCCTCCTCTCATCGTCGGAGATAAGAGGAGTGTTCAATATACAAATAATGCGTTGCTCCCCGCTCATTTTAAAGTTACGCTTTTTTAACTGATGCAAAAAAATTAATGTTACATCTGATACACGTCAAGCGCAATCAGTGAGACAACAGTTTCCTATACATTAATGCTTGCATGCAAACCCTACTTCCTAAAAAGATAGCTGAAAAATATCCCTTTGAAATTCTGTTAGAACTATGTACGTCTAGTCTGAGGAAAGATGTGGGAAAGGAAAACAAGACATGGCAAATTTGTTTCTCATGCTCTATGATTTTTTTTGTTTGATAAGAAAAACGCAATCCTTTATAATACTCCGTGTGGCTGCGTATATTTGTTCAGCTAGTTTTTACTATCGTGAGAAATTATTTTTTCGATAATTTTATTGCCAAAATAGTTCACAGGAAAAAGGTTACTCCAAAGGGATTGTGCAAATTTCCCTCTTATGATGAAATTGAGAAGGACGTCAGGAGAAATAGAAGAATGCCTATTTTATTTTAAGCCACTTCCAACGAAATTCCAATACTTTGTGAGAACTGCATTTCTTCTTGAGAATGTCTTTTACGCTAAGCCTACTTTGCAGAAAGTATTTGGAGTGTGAAGGAGTTTCAAGGTAAAACCTAGCGAAAAGGTGTAGATAACGGTATTATCGTCATACCTTGACCACCACCACACTCCAATAATATTCCAGTAATCGATACAATTCTGTCGCACATATTGTGCATTAGCCTGTGTGTAGTTTTGGAGTGACAATGGTGAAGTATATTTTGTCCAGTATGTGTCCTGTTAGGTACATCTACAAAATGCTATGTAGTTTGTCATTGGCCACGTCTGACATTTCAGGTGTGCTGATTACTCGTTTCTCTGCTCATGCTACAAACTCCGCTGTTATGATATTAAATATTATGCATAACATAGCGTTACATTTGTCCACTGGCATGTCATTTTTTTCCTCTTCTCTCTCACAAAATGTAATCCAATTTAGTTAGTGCTTTTGCACACATCCTCACACATTCTAACTTTCCCGAAAGAACCAAGTGGGCCAGGTAAATATCATTATTATGTAGTTTCCAACTTCATTCGCGTATTTGACTTGACTATAATACTTGACTATTCTAATAATATAATAAAGTTCTTGACATTATAGTGTTTACAGATGTGGCAAGTTGCTCATTCAAATGATGAATACTGACGTATCTCCTTTTTCCTCTTGCAAAACCAGATAGAAGGGTTTGTTGAGGCGAGCAAATTTTTTGGTGGATTATTCTCTGCTCTCTTTGAGCTCGTGTTTTTGCATAAGTGGACGTTTGGAAAACATTGAAAGAGTTGTTGGTTGTGCGTGCTGGTGCATGTGCCAAGGGAAATGTCCTTTTGCTTCATGTGCAATATGTAAAGGAATATAAAAGTCGCCCTTCACCGATTCTCCTTTTTTCTCTCAAACTTATTATTTTTCCTTGTTAGTTTCACCTGTCAACAGTTTCCGTTGGAGGAGGTGAGATCCTTTTAAAACCCAAAATTTTGTGGTAGGATCATTTTTTCTGTAATTTTACATCAAGCGCAATGATTGCCAGAAATTTTTTGGGAGGTGGGTGTGTGTAAAGGCGAGAGAGTGAAGGAGTATATATAGTGAGAACTTTTCAGGTGGAAAAATGAGGTCGCCACGAGAAAAAATTCAAACAGAATGATGACTACGAAGTAATTTTTTTCTTCAAGACGGTTATTTTTTGTGAAGGCACCAATCAAAGGAAATGAATCAGTGATTGTTTCTCGTTGAGTGCATCAGCATTGTTGATTACCAGCCGAGTAGACGAGAGTGTGTCTCAACGCATGCACACAAACACACGAGGTGTTTTGCCCAACAATGCAAACTCAAGTGGGCCAGTGTCACAATAAAAATTGGAGTTGGGTTTTTGAATTTTTGTAAGAAAGATGAAGATGTTCGCTCTGGTTCCTCTCCTTGTCGTTTTCGGAATGCTCTCATTGTCTGTCAGCATTTGGCTCTCCCGCTGCTCCGTATGCACCAGGAATAATGGGAACAATGACGGAGAGCAAAGTGATAATGGCAATAATGCCGGTGGGAGTAATGGGGGGAGGTACGCAGACAAAATCCTTAACTACTGTCTATGTGCCAAGCGAAGGTGGAATCGACAACAGAGAAAGAAACACTTGGATTTTTTGCCTCCTTTCCTTGTCGACATTTGTCAGGTTGACAAAATCCCAGTGATAGAAGGAGACTCACTGTCTCCGACTGAGATTTATATTCAAAATGGGAGTCTATCCCCGAGGGAGACGGACTCCGTTCGAGGTCAGGATAACCTTGCCTTTGAATCTGACAGTGTCAAGAATGTTGGAGAGTCACAGCCAAGGTAGTAAAATCATACTAATTCTTTTGTTAATTTCTTTATGAAGAGCGGCGAGAATATATTCTATAGTCATACGAATTTTCGCAATTTTTGTGACCTTCTCGTTGACTGATAAGGAGAACAGTAAATATCAATAAAAGGACGTAGTTAATTCGACAAAAAAGGTTAGCAATCGGACTGCTGATAATATTTTAAATGTTTGCTTACTCACTCCTCATCACATATTCTGGTTATGCAACTTTAATGAAATTATCCATTACACCTGAATAGAATTAACTGTACAAAGGGATTCGCATTCTACTGAGCAAATCGGATTACTTCGTTTTGCTCTCTAAGCGGAAAATACGATTGGCTTCCAAACAAGTCTGTCTCGTAACACTTACCTCAAGTATTACACTTTGTGAGGGGATTGACAACGTTGACACTAATACGTTGTGAGTATCAAAAGGTGACGAGGATATTCCTCTTTTGTCAACTTTATTACGTAACAATGAATAACAGTAGGAAAGACGAATATACGTGAAGACACTAATGAAGGCATTAATGTGCTTTTAAAGTGAGAAATAAATGGGAGCTTGTAAGTGAATGGCAGATAGTAACGGTAATTAGGAGCAGAAAATTATTAGCTCATTAACGGCATTAAATCCTCATCATCTACAGTACCTGCTGCTGTCATAATTACGCATAAAGTTTACAGATGCACATGCAAAGAGGTTGTACAATGTGTGACCAGACAAGACTCAAAGAACGGGATCTGAAGGAAACAAACAATGTGTAATGCATAATTCCACTTAATTTTTCTCATATGTACATTTACACACTTCGTAGTGAATGCTATTTTGTGAAGGAAATGAGGAAAAACTCGCGTTCATTAGCTCTCCTGGAGATTGTAACGCATCCAAGATATAAACTTGAAGTGCAAGTGGGGGCATGTTGGCACATGATTGTGTTGAGTCAAGTTGGGAAAGCTGGCACGATCCAGATTTTCTATTAATTTATTATTCTTTTTGTAAATTAGCACTACCATGTATCTAAAAAAACTGGTAGCTACATTAGAAAGGAGCTTGATTTAAAAAAAACCTCCTTCAGCTCCTTGCAAGCAAGACCAGTAGCTCTTTAAGAAAGTCTTCCAGTCATCGGTGTATGTTATTCAACTTGTTTTCCTTCTTTTCAGATGGTATCATAAGTTATCTATTTACTTGCTTCGTATCCCAGCTGCCTTTTTGTTGACTGTAAAATGCTTTGGTTGTTGGAGTGAAAAACAAAAAGGATAAATCCGTGGCGATGATTAATTTCATGTGGCGTAGTTCTATGCTCGTTTTCTTATAATCCGTCATGTCTTTTCAAAATACAGAGGGTAATAGGGTAATAGTATAATGGAAAAGCGCTCTAAAATAGACACATGCATTTACTCTGAAAATATGAGCAAGACCACTTCTGACTTTTTTCAGGTTTAAAAAAGGAATCTGAAAAGTTGAGAAACACATGTTTTCTTTGAAGAGAAACAGATGCAGATGCAATTTTTCCTTTATGCATTTTATTCCTTTATCGTATTGTGAATAACACACAATAAGCTTCTTTTCAAATTATGACCCATATAAGGGATATCATTATGTTTGGATCGTGAAGCAGAAACCTTTTGTAATCTCATTTTCACTCTTGCTTAAGGAGATTTCGGGTGGTGGTGGTGTTGGCAGAAACAAAAGGACATTGTTGTGATTCACACAGTTATTCTCTGTGAGTCTTCTCAAAAAGTACAAAATACCTGAGAGAACTGTGAGTCTTCATGAAAGTAGCTCTTGCACCCGGATCTCACCGCCGCCGTCCAGTCCTCCTACGTCCTTTTTGTTGTGCCAGAAACAAAGGCCATTTTACACATTATTCCCTATTTTACCTGATTTTTTATATGCACGTGCTTAATACCTTTTCTCGCAAAGGGTAGGTTTTTGAGAAAGAAGCAAATCTCTTTTCCTGTAAAATTTTGCGGTTGTGTAGGATTTGACAGACGAATTTGGACGTGCTCCTTAGTTTGACACCTGCCACTGCAGCAAATAAAGGATTAGAAAATCCATCAAGAAGTGTTCCACTTTTTTCTCTAGTTAAAGCCATCTCTGTTGGAGTATTATGATAGTGAGAATCCACTCATCTTATCTTCATAATAACTGTACCCAGAGGCTGGAGAGTTGTGGTTAACGTGAGACTTTTTAAAACTGTCTGTGGTTGTGTCTTCAGATATCAGTGGTAAAACCAGCACTAATGTCAACGGTGCATTAACTCCTCAAGAGAAAATCAGTAGCGAGGAATAAATTAAAGTAAAAAAAATGCTGGTGGAGAATAAATCTGGCCTGGAGTAAAAATGGGAAATCCATTTGAAGATCGTATTGACGACGATGACACAACGAGGTTATGCTGTGGCTTTGTATAGGTTATGGTTTTCTTCATCTTCATCTTTGCTTGAGGGCAAACACGGGTAGAAGCGCGGAGAAGAGCAGATGCGGAACATGTTTTTCTGAGGGACAGCTGCACTCGAAAAAGAGGTGACGGTCATGGAGATGAAGATGAAGTATAGATAGATATTCTATCGTTAATATTATGGAACATGTTTGGAAAAGATAATGACCCTAGGAGTAGATATAGTTTTTTTGTTTAATGGACTCTAATACAACCAATACCCAGATGCTGTGAAGCTATAATGCAGTCTTAGAAGACAAGCACAAATAATGCAACATCTGGTCTTCAGGCGTATGTCGTAATCACCGATCAGCTATTGCCATCGCCTCAGCCATAATAATCTTAGAACAGGGATCGTGCTAGCTTGGCTAGCTGCATTACCTGAGTAAAAACAAGTGTGTCTCCGAAAAATATCGTTGAAACCTTGGAGTGCACAGCAGAAGGCGCCTATTTCCCTTGTCTTCTCGCTCAATACCGTGCTCGTTGTTGTTTAGGAAAAAAATAAGGCCATCGGATGGAGAAACTTAATGCCTAAGTTTCTTTATCCTTGAACAGTTCTCCTCAAAATGTACTCAATAAAAACGTATTTGAATGAACTTTTAGTGAAAAACACACATTACGTATTTTTCAAAATAAGCTTTTCTCGTAAGCCTCTTCCCCCTTCAATCATGTTTATTATAGAAGGTTCTTTCAAAAGGCAGAGAACAAAGGTGGGTCCTTAAAACTCTTGATAGGAGAGGAGAGGGCAGCCTCTGAGAAGAGGACACTTTTTCTCAGATCACTCATCCGCATCGTCGGAGTTGTTGACGGACAAGAAATATAATAGTAATAATATGTAATACTCCGTACCGTGCTACCAACCACGCACTCTTGTCTGAAAAGTTCACTCCATATAAAAATATCGTGTTTGTGTAACCCATCCCCATAAAAGTGATTACACTGCAGTGCGCTTTTCCTTCAGGAGTCATTTTTTCTTCTTATACTTTTAAGGAAAAAGTTGGTGTAGTGTGTTATACCTTCTTACATAATTATTTTTATCGTTGTTGTTTCTTCAGAATTGTAGAACAATACGAGAGAGAGGGGTTTGCATATGTGAAACCACAAAGAGCTCACGCATTTCTACAACTACGAGGTACTTTACGTCTGTACTGCTTTTAGTGCAGAGAAAAGCATGGTGGGTGATTGTAAAACCGTTGCAACAAAGCACAACAGTTGGTACGACTTGATGTTTCAATGTTGCGTGGTCGTTGTTCAACTGTTGCCTGTTTTTGGTATACGAACACCTTGTAAGAAGATTGCACTGTGAGACAGGCAGCGAAAGAAGTGAGCGCAGCAGTTGTTCTGAAAATCAAGTCAATTTCAGAGTTCACTTTGTGTCGTGTGCACACTCAAAATCGTTTTCTTGAAGAAAAAAAGGTTTTTTAACTACCTAACGATTATTGCGTTATTGTTGTGTTGTGTACTGCAGACGAGGGAACGTTCTGTGAAGAGAGCATTGTTGAATTGGAGAAGTCTTGGGATTTTTTTTCTCTTGAAAGAAGTGAAGGAAAAACTAGATGCGTTTGTAGAGAAACTCGTCAGTTGTCCAGTATCTGTTTGTGTGGGAAGAAGTGAGACAAGAGGAGATGAGTTGAGTGTGAGGTTCATAGTTGAATTTTCCTCTCGTCGTAACGTTCATTTTCTCATTAGAGAAAAGACAGAGGTTGTCATTGTTTGGAAAAATTTACGTTTGTCTAATTCTCAGGATAGACCTAAGGATGTTTAAATATTTTTTTACAAGGGATTTAAATCATTTTCAATTAGCAAATGAGTGATCTTTACTAGCGTGTGTGAGACAGCTACTGGTTTTGAAAGATTGTCCTTTTGAGGGTGGTCTCCACCTACGAAAAGTTTCAGTGGGAGTTTTTTTTCTTCTGGTGACAGTTTATTGCAGAAAAATGTTGATTTACATTGCGGGTTACGTGGATGCCACTCCGTATTTCGGAGGGGAGTATCCTGTCCAGTTACAGGCGCCTATGCCAGTTCCATCATGTTCTCCAGCGTCGGAAAGGTAATGGATTTGAAAATATTATCAATTTCTCTTCTCTTCCTTTAGTTGGCAATCAACTTCAAATGACCGGAGAGATAAGAAGCCCTGAACTTTCTGAAATTAGCCATTAAGCTTGTGTCATCATCTGCTTTATCTTCTTTTCCTTTGGCAAGCTCATTTGAATTGTTTGGCAGTTGTTGTCAATTCTGAGAAGCTACAATGCAATACTCTATTTATAATTCTAGACTATTCCCCCCATAGTTTTGAAATAAAGAGAACACCTTATGAATATTGATCCAACTCTCGTAATATCCTTTGCTGATTGTGAGTTCAAACATTGACTTTGTCAGTCAGTGGATGTTTTTTCAGCTTTATTTCATGCTCGACTGCACTCCATTTCCCTCCTTCTGTTGGATGATTTAACTTTTCTTACGAGAGAAAAAATTATTTCACGGGAAAGAAAACCTCAAGCTGCATAATAATCGCTAGTGTTGGGGTGAGCGTAGGAGTAAATTATAGTGTGCATGTGTGAGTGTGTGTAAAGTAGTAACTGGTAATTTCTTTTTCCTTGCGAGTGTAGTAAAACGTATACCTATATGGGCTTGCTCCGCTGTAAGAAAAAATGGTTGGGAATCCTGAATCTTGATTAGAGTCTCACGGAAAAACCTGCCTTCCTGTCACATTATATTACGCAAAGGAAAAAGTCTTTTCCTTTGTAGTGACCAGCCAAGGGTAATTTAATATTTTTCTTATGGTGAACTCGTCGCGACTTTTAGTAGTAAAGCAGGGAAAAAGTTACGCAATGGAGGTTACAAGAAATGAGGTGAGGTCAGGTGTCATCGTGTTATGGGAGGTGGGAAAATGATCCGCGGTGAAAGGGTTACAGACCGGTTACGCCTTTTTTCGTGGTGACATGATAGCGTATATGATTGATTCTTTCCTTTGCAAAAGTTCAAAATCCAGTTAGTGCTCAATATAGTATAATGATGTTATATTGGTGCACATGCACAATGATCGCAAAAGTCTAACTTTGTTTGGTAGACAAAGAAATTTTAGTTTGTCATGTAACATCAAGTTAATAAATTAATTATGAAAATGAGGACTTGAATGTGAATCCAAATACGATTTTCATTATTGTTCTTGTTTTATGGGAATTCTCGAAATTTCCTTCGAGTTGGTAATTCCAAGAAGGAAAAGTAATTCTTTTCCAGCAAAATAATAACAAAGAAGTGTAAAAAGGGTTGTAAAACTTTACTTCTTATGAAATACAGTTCATTAAGTTGAGATAAAACTACTATTGCGGAATTTGTACCACGAGTAAAATTTATGGCATTCATATTATTCTTGCTGAGCTTGTTAAAAGTTAAAAAATAGATAGGACACTATGGGAAAAGCAAACTTGTAAGAAAACTCCGTCTTCAGCATAATATAAGATCGAAATTAAGATCATCTTTGGATGTTTGGAAAGCCCCACTATATTTCACAAGAGTAAGCTTGGGAATAACTTTAATGCGCCTGAGTCGCTCTGATTTTTGCTGTTCATTTTGCACCATATATTCTCCATATCATGGCATATAAAGATTTTGCTACTCAGACAGAACAAAAGTCTTATTGAGAGATTTTATACAGCTGGCGTTGGTGAAAATATTTAAAAATAGCAAATGACGCAGTGCCTCATGCCAAAACTGTTACTATAAATATAAGCACATCCATTACCATTAAATCTATACAGTGCAGACTGTAGACAAAGCCAGTCATCGCGTTCCAATGTAAACTATTCAAACTTCTTAGAATCC
>JAHZNA010004210.1:0-14097 GCA_027743935.1 Sinodicranocentrus sp. ZH6
CTCACACACATTACACGGCATGACAAAATTACAAATATAACCGCTAAAAATTATACACATAGAGTAAAGTAAAAAACACTTCCATTTCTCACATGCTTCTAAAGTCTAAAGTTTTACCTATTCAATTGCGCTTGGATTTATTGCTATGGCTTATACGTTGTACGTGGCATATTGATGCAGTAGTCGGTGTATGACGATGCAGATGCAATGCATATACCAACCAATATGTGTGTTGAGGAATTGAGGATCAGTTTCCAGAAATAAATTCTTGCAAAAACAACGGGTACAACGACATATACGTATATTAAAAGAGTTGCTTTACTAGGTATGACATACCTATGCATCCTTGTACAATTTGCTGATGTTCATACGATTTCTGATCTGAAATTCCCAATTTTACTTTTTACACGTTGGTTTTAGCACTTCGTGAAACTTTGTTTTGGATGGAATCAAAGACATAATGGTTGTGACTGTGACATAGGATAAATTGATACATAGCAGGAACGTATTCTTTTTAAATTCAATACCAACAACTCTAACAAGCAGCATTCAGGTTATCTCTATTAGATAATTCTATTTTTATTCAATACGGAACGTCTTGAGTGTCTCATATTAAGCATTCTTGGTCATTCCATTGATTTAGATAGAAAGAACCAAGAACCGTTTTAGTTGAGACGTGGTGTATGATTTTACGCTTGGCTACTGTTAGCTGCTTTATATTAAAAAATTGTTTTGGGCTCAATTAATATTATAATTATAATACTCGTACAATTATTGTGTGTGCGTGTGTCAATGGTATTTTATTGTCATACATTTTAAAATGCAATGCATTATGCATTATACCGAACCACGGATGCATATGATTTAAATAAGCAGTTTCCAGAAGCATGAAAATAGTTTCGGTCGGCCCATGGCAGTTGTGTGCTATTTATATTTATGGGGCTGTACAAAACCAAGAGAACCTATAGATGATTTTATAAATGATTTGAGTGCTCTTTCTTTGCCAATCTCGAAACCTAGTGAAACATACCTGAAGTCTTTAAAACTTCTGTACACTATTGTTCACTATTTGCTGTATGTCTGGCCTATATAAGTAATACACATACTTTTTGATTATATCAGAGAGTTCGTCTAAAATGTATTACACGTTGTAATATACATAGTACTTAATATACTATCGCTATCACTGTGCATATACTTATTATCACTTTTGAACAAGTCGCAAGTGTGTGAAAAATTTTCACTGTGCTCTCGTACAAGTGACACGTGTTCACACCTAATAATTACACATGTTCTATGCTGCGGCTTGTTACATTATGAGTGAATCATTTGGGATTTGGGATTTTTGAAAATAAATTTTTGGAACATAATTGATTGTGTACAGGTTTTCTATACCCTTTAGCATGTATGTTGTCGAGTCGATGATGATTTTATATGCATGTTGTCATACGTCTTTATATTTACCAATTCAGATAAAACTTACTAGCCTCCGCAGGCTGACAATCGAGTTGCACAGCCACATAGTTAAAAAAATTGTTGATTTTTAAAAGTGTACTGTTATTGCCCTTTCTATCATTTAATTGAAATTGCAAGTAAGGCGAGTTTTTCCCCCAATTTCAATCTTTTTTACTTGCTAATCCAATAAAAATGTTTTCCTAAAAAAACCTATATTTGTTGCAGATGTGTGCGGGAGAAATCGGCCCCGCAATCGCTGTGGGTCTTAGCATAGGGTCATCTATTGTTACATCCAATGGTATTCCAATCACAAGTGATCAACTTCTTAAAGAATCGAGCATTATTCAAGTACCCTTGACCCTGGTGGATCCAAGTGACTCCAGCGATACAGAAGCTGTTCTAGAATCGGATTTACGCAAAGAGCTGCTTCCAATCTCTGTTCATGTTCCTCATGCATCAGAAGAAATTGATTCCGGATCTGAGCATCGTTCCAGTGTTCCACCTGTTTGCCCGGTAGATCATACCGTTGGGAAGGAATTGCTGAATGCTGTTATTCCATGCAACATTGATCAACTATTTACCATGTTGTTTACGAATTCTACCTTTTACCTGGATTTTCAATTAGCTAGAAAAACTTGTGGTATGATTTTGTTCAAAATGCAATAAAGAAATTTGCGTTTTAGGGAAACGTTGTTGTAAAGTTGCATTTATATAACAGATATTAATCAGTCCGACTGGCAGCTTGGAGAGGGATCTCAGAAAACAAGACAACTTACTTTTACAGTACTTACAGGTCAAAGCCTTGGACCCAAACAGTCACATATTACTGAAACACAGGTAAATCATATACCAAAAAACAGTTCCGTTCTGTATTCATATATCATGTGGACATCTGGATTGTTATTCCCCAAATCTAGACATTACTTCCAGCTAGCTGCCCTGGAATGTTGTATGCCATACAGAGCGAATCAGTTAACGCTGGTATACCCTACGCCGATGCTTTCTCAGTTAATTGTCATTACTGCCTTTCAAAAGTTTCTTCGAATGAAGCCAGATTGATTGTTATAAGTAAAGTCAATTATAAAAAGTCAACTTGGGCCAAAGGTAATGAACGAATTGTCTTGATTGCGATGTGTATGGATAGGTAAAAACTTGGATTTGCTTGATTCATTACAATCGTTAGGTTTGTTGATTTCAGCTTTCATCGAGAAAAATTCAATGTCAGCGCTAGTGGACTTTTTTAATCATATGGAAAGAGCACTTAAAGAAGAGTGTGCCAAAATGAACGCTGGAGGTATTACGCCAACTTCTCCAATTATCGTCACCAATATACCCAGAAGGCGACATCCTAGGAAGAAATGTAGAGCACCAGATATTCCAAATTCTCCCCTCACAAGACCAATAGTGGATATCAGTATAGCTCATCAAGGTAAATAACTCCAGAAAATTGACAACGAAAGTCTCATTTTCGCCAGTATCGTAATAAATGTGTCGTTATAAATAAGTGGGTTCTAGACCATCTGCATCTACAACTGCACCGGAAGAATTCAACGAAACCGTTGTTGACAATGTCGAAAGCTCCTTAGTTATGAAAATCATCCTCACAGTTTTGGGCTGCCTTTTACTACTCAATGCTTTTCTTTACTTCAAGTTATCTAATCTTGAAACTGCTGCAAATAGCACATCTGTAATGTACCCTCCTCCACCTATAAGATTTTCAGGGTATTCAGGGCATTATATTTTCTATCAACGATAAAAATATGAAGAAAATTCTTTGACTAAATTCCACTTAAATGTTTTAGAGAAACACCTCAAACCCACCAGGAATGGTTGGTGCTACTGCAGCAGCAAGAAACATTACACCGCTCCGAAGTTCATGGTTGGCATGAAATACTCGTCTCTGCGATAAAAATTCTGCACCAGGTAATGCTTACCAGACATATTGCATTTTATTTTTAGTCACAAATCTAAAAGAAAGTGCTTTATTATAAGTTGGTGTTTGTAATGGGGAGACTGGGAGACAAAGTATTATTTTAATTACATTTGTGAATTATAAGGACGATAGAGCAAATGCTTATGTATATTTTTATTCATAGGCTGAAACGGATTTGGAAAATTTGAAGGCGCACATTTCGACGTACGGAAGGAGTCCTCTTGTAAATACTCCTGCACACTCTGTACCACTAGATATACTGAATCAACTGAATGCAGGAAAAGGACACCAGCACAGCTCATCAGATTCATCCCCTCATTCAAGTCCTAGTCCTATCGGTTCGGAATCGGTACCATTCAGTAATGACAAAACTCGTTTAGACAGTAATAAAAATATGGAGGAGCGTGATAAAAACTAAAGTCGATTGATGATTAACCAAAGTATTTAGTGTATTTTAAGTTCGTATCGCACAGCCAATTTTAGATTAGGTTGACGTATATCACAAATGACAAACGCAAACATAAAAAATACGCCAATATTTACCATATAATTGTTTAGTAACTGCACTGTGATGATGAAAGGTGTCTATTCTTATGGTACCTTATATCCTTAATACAACAGTCGTCTATAAATGAGAGTTCTACTACGTTCTCTAACAGATTTTATGTTACATTGTAAACTAAAGACTGCTTCATTCGTTAAAAAAATAATGAGATTTATGAGAAGAGGTAAAAAAAAGTGAACGGTAATTCGGATACGGTTCACAATAAAAAGGAAGTAATTGTGATAAAAGGGGGGTAAATTATATCTATTATCATTATATAGTTTATTTAGCAATTTCAATAAATAAAAACCATGTAAGTAATAAAACGTAACAGAAACAAAAAATGTTATACATGAAAATATAGTTAATTAAGAACGGGGTATCCCTCATAGAACAACATTCATATCTTTCGTCTATTAATATCATGGTGATGTATCTGGTTTTCCTACATTAAATTGTTGATGAGCGCTGTGGTGTACATTTGCACCTTTGGTTTTCTGAATGCTATGGTTGTTGTATAATCTTATGAGTTCTTTGTTATGGTTCGAAGAAGATTACATTATTATAGCTTCAGGACGCATTTGCAGGAAAATTGAGTAGTAAGCTTCACCTAAGCTAGGTTTGGTTTCCAAATGTATCATAGCGGATGCGGATCCAGGTTTTGATTGTAATTGTATTTGATACAGTAAAAAATCGTAAACTCCATGTTTATTTCAAGTTGATTCGAAGCGAAATGAAGCATCAGGTCCTTCCAGGAAGCTCTACTCCACTCATCCGACCCTGATCTTATGTTGGATTACAGTTACAGTAGTTTAGCTAATATGTATATGAAAGTATATATATGTATGTAACTAAACTATGTAGGTTTAGGTTCATTATAAGCATTCAATGAGATCTATATTCCAAAGCGACACTTTGGGGTGACGTAAAGCAAAATAAAAGAAGGAAGGCTCATTAAAATTACAGTATTCTGATTGTTATACTGCACAAAATACACCTAACATTTCAGTTTCAGTATATTATACATGAAGAAGTTCAGTGGTGAGGAGAGACAACTGAACTGACTCTCGTATAATTATTTTACATGATATAGGCCAAATACCGCTGTCCCTCTCTGGGCTTACTGGGCTATATGCTAACCGCAAACAACAGAATATTTATAATCGTCTCGCAAATTTAGTCTAAGAATGAGAAACCCTGTTCTTACAATAATAATTGGAGAATAGCTTGAGCGTTGAGTGAAACATTGAGAATGTACCCATTTTATGATTACAACTGACAATTACAAACTATTATTACCCATTCCTCATGAATAATAAGACTCTGTGGTAATTGGTGGTAATACCAACCAAGGCTCAGATTTTTAAAATGTTTAAAAACGAAACATTAAACCTACAGTCAAATACTCTTCTATCGCTTCCAATAAGACAACGAACTATGCAGAAACAAAAACTATGCAGATAAGTGTACTTTCTACAAATATAAATAGGTATTATGCAGTTAGTTTAATTGTCTGTGGTGCGTTCTTTCTCAGAGCTATTTCGATTTGAAATATTTGTTTCTTCTCGTTGTGAAGCCATTTTCTATTTATGTACAATATTCTTACTAATTGTAACGCGTGGTTGGTATTTTTTCTTGTAGTACTTGTTAATAAATAAAATAAAGAATTTGTGTGACACTACGCACTGGTGTGACTTTAAGCGTCCTAAAATGGCTACAATCACTTTTGGACTTGGACTTGACATATAATGGAGGCTCCAATATCGGGGTTTCGAGCATTCTCCTCATCGCACGAAATACAAATGGCGGATTAATAAGAAATAATCCAGCCACCCTCTTCTTTGCCACTTAGCACATGCACATTTTGTGAGACATACATACGATAACGGCACATGACCAAATATTGTATAAGAGACAGGGAGAGGCATAAAAATAAATTGTACCTCGACGGTCACACGAAGACTGAAGACAAATTCAAGATGAAAGGAAATAAAGAGCTAGAGTTGAACTTCTTGGTACGTCATATTGGTATCAGAATACACGTGATCTGATAACAAAAGAATCGGCTGCTCAAGAACGCTCATCTTCATCAATATGTGGATAAAAAAACTGTTTCCTGACATCCTTTCTGTCCCCACGAATCGGAAGGAGAAGAATCTCTGCATATGAACATGGGCATAGAATCATAGAAAAAAACCTAATATTTTAATCTTTCTCCTACCAAATCACAGTCCATCCATACGTACGTAGCCTTTTACTGATTTCTCCTCTTTCTCTCTCTGCCATTTTCCATACGATGCATGCATACTATTGCATACGCAGCAGAGCAGTACTACTTATGCATATGCACTCACTCACAATTGTCAATTCACTCATCCACTGATTCACAAAGCACAACACATGTTGGTTAGCTAGAGCCTGGTGCATGCACCAAAAAAGCATTTGGGTTTAGGCTTGGATTGCAATGTCAATATTGCTTTTTCCTCAAACATTTTTTAGACAACAACAAGAAAAAGTGATACAATAGAAAATTCGTATTCGCTAAATGTTTAGTAAATTTAATAGCCATCTTGCAATTTTAATAACTCTGGAACTCATTTCGACAGTTGTGTCGACATTTCAGCATTTCGCTTCGTCGGGAAGTGGCAATTGTTTAAAAACGGTGCTGCAATAAGCAAGCTTGAAAACTACTATATACAACTGACAACCAAAATTGTTTGATATTTTTGTGTAGTGTTTAGGGACACCCTTGACCCAGATTATAATGAATCTGAAAGAACGCCTGATGCAGAATGAAATTCAACACCTGGGGCAAATTATTCAAACTTTGTCATATGAATTGGTTGTACTGCAAGATTTCTTGAAAGATGAATATGGTAAGTTAAATGAGCATCTTAACCTCAAACTAAACGGTTTAAATTCGTTTGATAGAAGTTCAAAGTTGTAAGTAAACCAAAACTAAACACTATTAAAGCCCAATGTCAATCGTCATGTTATGTTGTATGTGGTACAGGATCCAAATATGAAACGTTTCGTGACAAATATTCGTCCGAAAATGAACCATTGCCCTGTGCAGGTTCTTCATCAGGGTTATATTCACGTGTTACGGATATGAAACGAGTCGATGATGATCTCGAGCATGTTTCACAGCCTCGACAGAAGTCACCAACTTCCATATCTGTCTCTAGTGCCGAGGACTACAATATTGTTGAGGAAATTAGCGACAACGAAATAAAATATGGTATTCGTTTTTCGCTGTTAATTCTAATCCAGTACGGAGCGAAGAAATGTTTTCGAATCTCAAATAATCTAATCTGATTTCAGGAGCTGATACAGAAGCAGATATGTTAAAGGATCCACTTGATACAACGAAATTGGAATCAGAGTTCAAAGGAGGAAGGAAAAAAACTAAAATCTGGAAATATTTTGATGCAGTTCGTTTACAAAATAACAGCAGCCTATCTGCTCGTTGTCACATGTGTCGCAGTTTAGTAAGCGGTAGAGCTTCGAGAATGGTTGAGCATCGTATCAAATGCAAACGTTTGGGGTCCAAAAAACTTTCTGGAAAAACTGAATTAAAAAGAAACAGTGTGAGAGAAGGTGGGGAAGGGTTGAAAACAGTAAGGAAAGTTGAGCCTGATTCTCAGGAATGCGAAATGGATGACAATGAGGTGTTAGTTAAAGTAAATTCAGACGTGATTGATGTCAATTCACCTGTAAACAGAAAGTCTGCAGCAACAGGTCGTCATTTAGATGCCATTTGGGCTTACTTTGAATTAGAAACGGTGAAAAATTTGAGAAAAGCTAAGTGTCTATCATGTGGCCAATTTATAAGCCCTAAAGCCGGACGGATGCGACAACACAAATCTCTTTGTAATGGATCAGACCAGCGTACTGCAGGAAAACGTAATCCAGAGGATGATATAAATTCCGATTAAGAACATAAAACATAACTATTTCAACAGAACGTGTGAACTTTGCTGCAGTAAAGAATATTGTTACTGAATATTGGCTGTCATGTTATGACACAGTGGTCCCAGCGGCGGACGAAATTCATATTCTTAAATCAAGATAAAATTTCTTAAATCTAGTAAATACATATCTAGTAAATGCTTAAGTAACGAGCTCGGCTCTAAATGAAACTCTCTTGGGTCTGTTTGGTTTTTTTGCCACCGCGCGCTCTTCACCCGATTTTTGCCAAATCTGGTTTCAGCAATCGATTTAAATGGTAAACTCCAAACGCTCGTCCCGAAATTCATCTTCTAATTAACCCTGCTGGTTTACCGTCAAATCTTGTTATGTTGTGTCAAACTTCAACTTACAAGTATAATACTAATACTTGAATTAATTTTTGACATCTGTAGACTTTTAAACCGGCCTTAGGATTTCAAAATTCACTATATCCATTCTGAAATTTTGGAATCAGACTTACGGCTTCATGTTAATACCTACCCTTGCAAGTTAGGCTCACGCAGATTTACCATCCGTGTGTGTGTGGGTCAGGTTTACTTTTTTTGCTATATGCAAGGACGACGTTCTAATTCCAATTACCGAAATGTGAAACTCTTAATGAAACTCCATTTTTTGTGTTCGACAATAGAATCATAAAAACTGTTCTTTCTTACAATTAGCAACAATTAACATGGAGCTGAGCTACTTATTTCTGACTAGAACATCGAGGTATTCTGGAATTACTACAGTTGATGTTGGCTTCAGCAGTGATATCATGTAAAAAGTAGCTACCTAATTATATTTTTAAACATATCAAATTCGAATCGAGTTTGTAACAAAATATTTCCAATTTATTCCTAATATGAAGATTTATTTTAATTAAACAGATATTGTGGAATTCATTTTGTTTATGACTTTAGAGGTTATTTTTATATTTTTATAAACAGAAATTATTCGTATAAAAACCGAAAGTAACAATACTTGAACTTGAACACGTATCGGAGATGCACAGTTTTTAAACAGATGCTACGCGAGTCCTTGGTACTAGTCCTGAGTTTCCTGATCACTGTAATTCATGATTGGATTCATCTTGCATTTTTGTAAATGCCTAGCCATCCGGGTAACATGATTACTAACTTTTATCTTGCAGTAATTACATGTTACAATTATTTGCCCGTCTGGTAAGGCGTTCTTTTCGAAATGAGACCAAACTAAATTGGCTTTAGATTTCCTTCCGTTGTTTTCTGTTGCAGTCGACCAATGAAAATCAGAGTTTTCATCTTTCAACAGTTTCTCCACGCCTACAAATTTGCAAAAAAAACTTTAACTTATTTGAAGAAGAATTAATCACGGAGTGGATGATTAAATGTCAAGCTTTCGAACGTATAATTTAAATGCCTTAGCAAGAAGTTACTAGCAATGACAAATTTGTAATTTTTGCTAAGGCTGACAAGCTGAAGAATTTTTGGTGCCTCAGCCAACGCAGCAGATAGTTGATAGTGGGTGATAAGCCTGAACCAAAAAAAAATAAGTTCTGTAGTGCCCCCCTTAAGCCGAGTATAGGCCAAGCTTGTTTCAGCATATGTCGGAGTGTTACACAGCGTATCTCAGAAGAGTAATCCAACGTATTTCGAAGTAACGGCGTTTGCCAGAATACATAGACCGGTATGGGAGAATTTTGGTAGGAGACAGCATGCCCGGACTTTCATATATATTGGGAAAATTACACGGGAAGGAAACCCCCCCCCCTCCCGAGAAATCTGATGAGAAATTGGCCCCTTTTGATACTCAAATATCCAAAGAAATTATAAAAATTATAAAATTATAAACATGTTGCGGTATTTTGGCAGGGGACCTTCTCCAGGTCCAAAACCACAAGATGTAGCAAGGGAATGTGCATGCGAAGATATACTATGTTCATATTCATACATAAGTAGTACATTTACATCCATCATATATCTTTCACTACGCACACAGCAAATAAGGTATCGATAAAACCTCTCATCTCTAAAATTTCCAGTAATAGGAAAAAGATAAACACTTCAAATGGTGGTATTGATAAAACATGTAAACTACACAGTTCTGCTAAGTGACATGTTATGTACCTATGCCTGTATTTACTTACTTTTGTTTGCTTTACAATTTTCACGATGTTGATGCATACGTTTGGTAACAGCACTAACTTTGCGGTGACATTTTGGACATTTTACTAGCTTTCGACCATCAGGCAGTCGCTTCCACTCGAAAAACTTCCACACATTTAGTTTTGAACCTTTCCCATTTCCATTCCCACATTTTTCATCAGCCCAATCTTCCTCACTTTCTTCTTCAGCTGGGTTGAGAGTTGAGGGGCACAAGGAGTACAACCACACAAAAAAAATATTTTAAACAGAGCAGCAATACCTGGTAATTGGTATGACATGAAGGATGATAAATATTTTAATTAGGCTTAAGTATTAAGTACATATATGACATACCACTACTAAAGATGAGATCTTCCCCTTCTTGGTTATTAAATAAATCAAATTCGAACTTTTGAGTGATTTTATCTTCATTGTTTTGGTTGGAATTTGGTGCGTGTTCGGCGTCAGCTTCCCCATCACTTTGTGAAGATAGCAGATCAAGATCAATAGTGTCATCAGGTGTGGCACAATAAAATTCATTGCTATTACTAGCTAAGAAATAGGTTTCAAAAATAAAAATAAATTTTCTTTTACCGAATAATTAAAACATTGAAAGTCTTAAGAATTGTTATACATTTTCTACTTTAATTCCATATTTCAATTTTAAGTGTATACAGAAACACTTAGTACATACCTAGAGAATTGTTTCGATGAGCATTCTTTGTGGCGGTGTGATGTAGAAGTGGCTCAAATTGAGGGTGAGCATCGACAACATTTGTGTATTTAGGGTGAGGAATATCATTACTTTTGTTCGACTTTCGAACCTTTCGCTTTCCTTGTTTTTCAATATGATTCACCGTACTGCGAATATCCCTATTCGATTGCATGAACGAATATTCAGGGTTTGCTTCATTTACTAAGACGTGCGCTCCTCTAAATCGTTTGAATTCAACTCCTGAAACACACATACACAATGATTATTAAGATCTTATTAGTTTAGCCTGGCCGCCGGCCGAACATTAAAAACTGATTATTATTTTTTGCCAACTCTCCTGGAAGAACGGTTTGACTTTTTCAAATTCTGTTTTCACCTATTGATACCTAAAGAGATGGACTTTTTAACTATTGCTTAATGAGCCATATCGAAAGGACCCTTCAGGACCTGCGTAAGGTCCTGAGTTTCAAAAAGTCATATATGGTGTGTAGTACATCATTCTTCAGCACTTTTTAAGGAGAACAAACTGTATTGCTAATGCGCCAAATCTAAAAGACCCTTCATTCAGGCCCTGCATAAGGTCCTAACTGTCAAAATTTCACATATAGCGTGTAATATATCATTCTTCCGCATTTTTAAAGAATATTTTCTGCAAAACTTCTTTCTATTAACCTTAATCGTTTATTTTGTATTTACTAACAACGACAAAACATTCAAAATCAAGTCAACGAGATAATCCTGGATTAAAAGGCCTTTGGCCGATATCGTATAATTTTTACTCGGGGTTTACGCCAAGTTTGTGCTTTTAGTAGCGTTAGATTGTCTTAATTTAATGAAACAAGGAAACGAACGATAAACATTTATTGACATTCCGCTTACCAAATTTTTCTGTAAAGAAATCTTGAAGTATTACTAACTCGTAACTTAGGGTATGTACGAGTTCAGTAATATTGCGAATCTCAATAGAAAGTAGTTTATCTCTGAACTCCATTTTAGATTCGTAAACGCTTCGTTACAAACAATACAGCAATTACCAATATTTTTCTTTATTCTTGAGATCAGTCAGTCGTAATACACACGTGGACACACCAAGACAGTTTACATTGAAATGAAATTGAAAGGTTGCACCACTTTTGATGAATGAGGTTCAGGTTGAAACTGACTCGCTATAAAATATAAATAAAATAATTTTCAAAAAAAACACACTCAAAAGTGACTATATCCGCCGTGACGGACCCCATAGACTATGGAACCGGATCAGCTGCTGAGTTTAGCGCTTGCTTACGCACGCTGTTGTTGTTGTTTGTTTTGTAAATGCACATATTGCACATGAACCAGCAGACCACGAGATCACCCAATTGTCACATTCGCATCGCACAGCTGCAGACTCAGATGACAAACACACATACTTTTTATTATGCAATATTTAATATGCAAAACACATTATAATAGTCGCCTCATTTTTTCACATAAACAAGTTAAACAACAAGCGGTTATCAAGGTGCGATATTTCAATCCTTTTATTTAATAAGATGGTTTATGAAAGATGCACGTACATATGTTCGAATATAACTCAAATATATGCTTTGCCAGGCTGAAAATTCCAAAGTGCTATGACTGCTTACATAGGCTTGCCTAACTACGCCGCGTGAATAGATATAGGTATCTACTTATTTTATATAGTTTTAAATCTAGACTAAGAAGCAGCAGCACTAATGATTAAATTATTCCGAGCACACTGGTTAGCTGCAACGGTCGACAACGATTAATTGGAAAAGCGCGATCTGATAAAGTAAGGAGATGTATTTATTTACAAATATCGTATATAATTATACAGATATGAACAAAGTATTAATAATTTACATGTACATAAACATTGTGGTTTACATAAACGTGACTCATTTCACAACTTTTGAGATTTACGAGATCTAGTAGGTCAAGACGTAGGTGGTACTCCATTCTTTGAATTATGACCCTTTCCATGATTTGCTGCATCTCCGTTTTCAGGCTGGAATGAACCGATTAACTTTTTATCGGCGTTTTTCAACACCCAATTATGTTTCGCAACTTCCAAGGCTTCCCATTCGGCCTTGAATGCGGCTTTTGGATCCTGTGGCATAGCCATCGCAGCACCTGACATTTGATCTTGCATAACACGGGACTGATCCGCAGCATTATTTTCTCCAAGCACTAACGTGTAAATGCTGCGCAACCCGAAGACATTTAAAAAATACCACGAGGCAGAGGATACCCATGAAGCATCTAAAGTTTGCAGCTCAACCCCTCGCTGTAACATAGGCTTGAATCGCAGCGTTAGTGGAAAGGGAACTGGAAATTCAATAACATCAAGATTAATATTTTTAATAACCATCATTTACATTCAACATTATTGAGATTTCGAGATAACATAATCTAAAATCCTTAACTATCCATGTAACAATTACCACATACAAAAATAGTTAAATAATAAATAACACTAAGACTATTTGAAGATAATTTAAGCTGGTGAAAAAAATTCAAATACCTTTAGAGCACAACAAATGCAGTTAATAGGTGAAGTAACTATAAGAAGTTGCTTAATTGAAAGAATTGGTGAGTCTTTAAAAACTTTGAATTTAATTTATTCTTGTATCTTCTCTTCTGAAGTAATTCGATATTATAAATTAAAATCACCAACAACCTTCACCGATGACCGACCGTCAAGTTGGGAATACTGAATACAAAGTTGATCCAATGCATACACGCAGATGAGGAGTCGACAGTCAACAGATGACAGAAAAAACCCAAACACCAAATTAATTGTCTTACTTTTATTGAGGAGACTAAAATTCTAAATTTTCAAAATTCAAAATTGTATCCGATTTGTAACCGTTGAACGTGCAAACAGGGTGTTCAAATCACTAATCTCAATTTCTCAATTTCTTCTAACACGCAACAACAGGCAAACTTGCGTAAAAATTAACTTGTAAATTTTAAAGACTTTCAATTAACTTTTTTAACAGCTGACCACACAACACGCCGAGTAAGGGAGTTGACTTGACTGACTAGTAGATATGCACACTATGTTGTATGGGCTGCAAATGAGCACATTTGATTCCACATATAAGTATACAGAGGAGCAACTAAATGATATTCCTTATTTCATTTATATGCAAATGATCTATAAGTATATAGTATAGGAGTGCTGTATTTGCATTTGCGGAGTAATAATATGAATGAACCAACCTGTACACACACACTATGTATATACAAATGTGTTTTTTTACACGTGTATTAGGATAAACTAGTAAGCCCGCATTTGCATTCGCAAATGAGAAAACAAATCTATAAATGATATTTCAAATGCAGAGACATCAGCTAATTCGATATACGAATT